>JAZHYW010001097.1:0-152327 GCA_037355805.1 Ixodes ricinus | reverse complement strand
TACAGGGTGAAACAAGGAGACGGCAGGCTCTTTAAATCGACCGGAAAATTCGGTTTCTTAACCTATCGCGCTACGACTTTGTGCAGCGTTGCCCACAGATGGTGCATTTTTTTCGTAAAATTTGCAAAGAACGAACTTACCTGAGGAAAAAGTAAAGAAAGAAAAAGGCTTAGCTCCTATGGAAACGCAGCGACGCCACCGGTCTTCAAACAACACGGCGCCGTTTCGCACGGGAGACAAGAGATGGCGCAACGAACGCCGCCAACGAACGAGCATACGGCGCCGAGAGCCGGCACTTTAGCAGACGATCCTTTCGACTCAAAGCGGCTCGCGTTCCGCAGGCGGCGACAGTCGCAGAAACAAAACAGGCGCGGTAACAACAAGGAACTGCAGTTACTTGTCTGCTAAGCAGGCCGGCGCTCGGCGTCGTCTGCTCGTTCGTTGGCGGCAGTTGGCGTCGCGACCGCTTGCGCCATCTCTTGTCTTCCGTGCGAAACGGCGCCGTGTTGTTTGCAGACCGGTGGCGTCGCTGCGTTTCCATAGGAGCTAAGCCTTTTTCTTTCTTTACTTTTTCCTCAGGTAAGTTCGCTCTTTGCAAATTTTACGAAAAAAATGCACCATCTGTGGGCAACGCTGCACAAAGTCGTAGCGCGATAGGTTAAGAAACCGAATTTTCCGGTCGATTTAAAGAGCCTGCCGTCTCCTTGTTTCACCCAGTATTGCGCCCTCGATATCCGTTCCTGTGAGATGCGAGTTCTCGGCCAGTTTCCGCAGGTTCGCAGGATGCCACAATCTGTGGCATCCTTTCCCGTGACACAGGAGTTCGTAGAGAATTCCTGCGTGTTTATCGCATTGTGAAATGCAAATTTGCCGTGTCCGCGACCTACAGTATCAGTTCCCGCGTCACGTGGTTTGTAGCGAGTGCCCCGATGGTTATAATTAATTTTTTTTTATAAAGTTTGCTGTCACATTTCTAAAGATAGCCCACCCCATGTTTTTCATCATTTATCTCTTCATTTTGGGTGGGTATTCTTATGGGGTTTTACAATAATTCTAAGTGTTGTGAATTAAGATGCTTGACTTTTTATGTATGAGGGGTGTACCATAATGATTTACAATTAATTTTTTTTGCTGTATATACCGGTCACTTACCGCCAAATTCACTAAACCTCACTCCAATTGAGGCACCCCTCCACTTCCTGAAGGACGGCGCGAGGGCCGGCGCTGGCCAATTGTGAGGACGGAT
Source organism: Ixodes ricinus (assembly GCA_037355805.1). Classification (NCBI taxonomy): domain Eukaryota; kingdom Metazoa; phylum Arthropoda; class Arachnida; order Ixodida; family Ixodidae; genus Ixodes; species Ixodes ricinus. The sequence continues at coordinate 151,081 of JAZHYW010001097.1, read as the reverse complement.
AAGTAGCCTAGGCCGCCTATCCGTCGTCACGATTGGCCAGCGCCGGCCCTCGCTTTCCTTGAGGAAGTGGAGTGGTGCCTCTATTGGAGTGAGGTTTGTGAATTTGGCGGTTAGAGCTCTGTACATATGCACACCTTCTTGACGGACTCTTTCTGTAGCCGAATGCCCTTGCACAATTTATGTGGCAGCTTCTCTATGCCCTGACGGAACCACATTTTGCGAGTGCCTCATACCCATGCCTGGGCAGCTGCTTTCGGCTTATTATTGATCACAAAATGGCGTCCTTGCAGGTTTTTTTTCGTTGCACCGAACAGGTGATAACCACTGGGGCCCGGTCAGGCCATGCCCATACGCGACCAAACGTCTAACCGGTCATATGATGTGCAAAAAAGATGACCGAACCCGATCAGACACAGGCCGATCATGGCCTCACATGAACGCACACGACGCAGTGGTTTATTGGCACCTGATGGAGTTTGGCGTTTTTCTGATGTTTGGTCACGCATAGGTATGGCCTGACTGAGTCCCCAGGGCCGGTTTGCTCATCTTGCGGACGCGGCCGCGGCTGTGGCCAAGAGGGATTTTTCTGTCACGTGACCAGCTCCATGGGAAGAAGAAAGTACCTAGCGTCCCTGCCTAATGGCGGAGAAATCCGTATCGCTTCAAGCACAAAAGCCTCATTTCGCTCGCAGAAACTGACTGCAGGGACTTTCAACTAAGGCCCAATTGACCGCGCCTTTATACTGTAGGAGCGGCAGGTAAAGTTACAGCCAGGGAGGTTAATATGAGCCAAAATAAAGAGAAAAAAAACCACGCGAGATAAAAGCGGTGCCAGTGTATTTATATACCTCCGCCAGCGCCGGCGGCTCGCGCCTTCTGCTGTGGTCTTATAAAGACAAAAAAAAATTCTGCTGTGGTCGAAAGGTTAGAGCGCTCGTACTTGTCGTCGCGGCGTGAAAGTCCCGGATTCAAATCGCGCCGGAAACTCTCTTTTTTTTATTGTATTTGCCTGCACTCGCACTAAGAATGTAGACAAAGGCCCTATGAGCTCTATAAAATCATTGGGATTGTAGTTCTGACTCACCAGTTCGTTGTTCATTACCTCGGAAGAGCGCATGCATGTCTCTAGCTTTCTTTACCAACTTCCGCCACGCCTCCTGCATCTGCCGTACACTCCGCAGAAAGTTGACAATATCTTCCCATGCACGTTTCTTCATTCGCCAGGTGACTGTGCTCCTGAATTTGTCTAGAATTTGTTGTTTCTGTTTTCCAACTGCTCTAATTATTTCTATTTGTTGATCCAAAGTCACTTTAGGTGTTTGCGTGAGAGAGATGGTTTGCGATGTCGACGCCTGATTCATTTTTGCATTCGGTTGTGATCGTCTGCTATTCTAACTAAAATTCAACAAGTAATGTGTTAATATTACAAAACGATTGCCACAGAAAAATGTAAAGAGTAAAAATATACCTTTTATCACATTCTATGCAAGTAAATGTATGATCTCTTTATTTCGATTTTACTGCTTTTTCGGACGTTTGACTTGCTACCTTGCCTGTAGGATTTTGCTCAATCAATGCATCCCCAGCTGCTAGTCTTTTTTTCTTTTTGCTTATTTTGTGGAGTTTTTTTTTTTTAATTGTCACAATGGAAGTTTTTTTAGTACTAAATATGCGTCTCCTGTTATTGAAAGGAGTCGTAGCAAGAGCGTTGTATATTTAAAAACACATAAAATTGTAGTTGCTGGGGAAAGGATGCTTGTTTCGGCTCCGTTTTTGTGAAAGCCATACCGATGCTGTTACCTTGGTTTCCTTTTAATGAACATTATGAAAGGATTGTATTAGCGCGTTAACTTGCCTTGATCTTTTTTTTTCTTCGCGGTGTTTCGATTGAACACGTGGGTCTAACAGTAAACACCGTGTAAGTGTAAGTGCAAGTGGATGATTCGTAAAAAGGATCACAGTTAAAAAGTGAGACACACTCAAAATACAAAAAAAGAAGTTCTTAGCGCGATGCGATTTGAACCCGGAATTTTCACGCCGAAACGACAAGTACCGGCGCTCTAACCTCTCGACCACAGCAGAAGGCGCGAGCCGCCGACGCTGGCGAAGGTATATAAATGTACTGGCACCGTTTTTATATCTTGTGGTTTTTTCTTTATTTTGGCTCATATTTACCCTCTGTGGCAGTAACTTTACCTGCCGCTCCTACAGTATAAAGGGGCGATCAATTGAACTCCAGTTGAAAGTCCCTGCAGTCAGTTTCTGCGAGCGAAATTAGGCTTTTGTTCTTGAAGCGATACGAATTTCTCCGCCATTAGGCAGGGACGCTAGGTACTTCCTTGTCCCCATGGAGCTGGTCACGTGACAGAAAAATTCCTTTTGGCCGCAGCCGCGGCCGCAAGATGAGCAAACCGGCCCAGGGGGTATTACCTGTTCGGTAGCATGTAGAAACTCCAGTGAGGACGCCATTTTGTGCTCACTGGTAAGCTAGGAAGCAGCTTTGCAGGTGTGAAAGTTCGGCATTCCCCCAAACATAATTTCAGCAGGCCATGGAGAGGCTGCCACACAGGTGGTGCAAGGGCATTTGGCTACAGCAGGAGGCTGTAGAGAAGGTGGACATATGTAGAGGCCTTCAAGCGACCGATATCCCCGGCAAAAAGAATAAATTGTCTATCAATATGGTACACCCCTCAAAAGATCACTTGTTTGTTTTTCATCAAAATGTACACCGCTCAGATGCAAAAAGCATATAGGTATTTCTTTTTTGTCTTCTGACAGCTAATCTTGTAGGAATTACTTCATGCAGCATATTAGCTATGCTCAAAGCCTGCTTTTTTTACTGTGATAGCGTTAAGGAGCTCGTGTCGCAGAAAAGCCGGCGTCGGTGTTGTGACGCGAAAATCCTGATTGGTCGATAGGGTCATGACGTCACAGCCACACGACCTCGCACAAGAATTTCAAACAACCCGCAACGTTCACGGAAACATGACGTCACGCGTGAAATGAAAGTGATTACAACACGACATGTAATGCAAATCAAAGGTTGCCACATGTCTCCAATGATTTCACTGTATAAAGTAAATCATTTGCCTTAAAGGGACACCGACAGGATATTTTAGCTCGCCGAGGTTTTTAGTTGTATGTGACATATTAGAGCCCAACTACCCTGAACAGAATTTGCGGCTCGAAATTCGGTTTCTTTCTTCCCGAAAACCGCCGATCGAGAAGTGGCCGGTTTGAGTCGCGCTCACTCTCTTCTCCGTGGTCACGGGCCGTCTTCTAAGGTTTCGACACTACCACCAAATATAATCAAAGTCGTAGGCCATTGAAGGCACGCACACAATATTAAAAGTAGAAGAGAAATATGATACCCATTTTTTGGGGCTTCTGAAAAGCTGCAAATGCGTTGTTTGGGAAACAAAAGTATCACAGCCATGTGACTTCCGCCACCTCTCCCCTCCTCTATACTTCTTCCTCCCCAGTCCAGTTTCGGTTTCGGGCAGTTGCGTTTCTTTTTACTTTATTAAAAATATATGTGGTGCTGTAGCAAAATATTGATTGGGTAGTCTTCTGACACCATAATAAATCGCCTGGCAAAAAATAAAAAACAAAATTTTTGGGGGTGTCAGTGTCCCTTTAAAACAAACCTGAAAAGAAAAAAATAACTTTTTTTTTAAACTGGTTGGGACACGCGTGTCAAAAAATAAATTACGCGAAAAAAAATAAAAGTTTTAGAGCAATATTGACGGCGAGAGATTTATTTAAAATTCTGCGCGCAAAGTCCACGACGTCATGGAATGTTCATTCACTCGATGAGATGGTAATTCGCTCTTTCCACCTCAATATGAAGGCGAAGCTGATCCACCTCTCCTTTACGTGCCAGAAATGCCGAGAGAAAACAATTGGAAAGGAGGTGACTACCGACTAAATTACATCTCGCGTTGTCAATATTGCTCTAAAAGTTTTTTTTCTCGCGTAAAATTAATTTTTGACACTTCTCCCAACCAGACTGTTCAGGGGTTTTTAAAGAAATTTGAAGAATTTAGGCGGGATTCGAATTTGCGACTTTTCGGTCGAAAGCTATACATGCTACTGACTAGGCCGCCTAAGGCATGCTTGCACGGCGAATGAGAAGGTCATGCGAACGGGGCCCGATAACGCTATCATGTTCCGCTCTTAAAGGCCAAGTTTGAGCGTCTTCCAAGTTTTTTCTAGGTTATAATGAAGTATAAACCAACACGCTGTTTACGAACACGTCTGCATTTGCCCACACTGGGTGTGGGCATTGCGCATGAGCAGAAATCAGGTTCACGTAAAGCTAGGTGTCCGCGCATGTGCCCACCGACGGCAGCGCCATTGCTGCAGCGTGACCTCGGAGCTGTGAGTTGGTATACAGAAGAGTTCATGAAAGTGTTTAATGATTTTAGTTCTAGAGTCAGCTTAACTATAATTGGTATGATACATACAAAAAAAGAGAATGTCACACACTTCAGCTATGTGCTGTTTTCAAACATATGAATAAAACGTAACAATCGTGCCAGGAAGAAAAATGTATTGTTTCTTTTCAGGCATGTTGTTATGCTTGGGAGGGTCATTCACCAACATAAAATCTTTATTTTCGGAGAAGGGACATCCTTGTTTGATGTTGTAAGCATGAAGTTATAGGCAGACATTTTATGTGGTTGTTGCTCTTTGTAACTTCTAATTTACCAAGACATGAAATTTTGTTTCCAAATCTGCTTTTTCGGATACCGATGGTGAGAGCAGGTATCCCGCCACTGATGCCTTGTTTTTCTATCGTTTCCCTTTTTATCATTTGTTCTCATGTACGGTTGAAACATCTGCATGCTTGGATTGTACTAATATAAACCAGGGTATATATGCAAACTTTTCTGTTTTCTCAGAAAGTGTCTGTGTTACTCAGTTCTGTGCGAACCGTACCGTCCCTACAGGTACCTTACACAGAGTATGACGAGAAGAAGCCAGTCCTACAAAGGGTGAAGTACTTGCAAGAGAAGCTGCGACTCGCTGTTGCCAGTGAATACACTTAATGTAGAAGCTCTGTAATTAATATTAACTAATAAACTATGTCCCCACAACTTTGTAATGTAGTAGTGTGCTCTCTCTTCAAAAATATATTGTTGCTTTGTATGTTTTGCGGTGAGGTTGTGCACTGGAGTGACCAGTTCAAAATCTGGCTGATGCTGAGACCCAACATTTGGTCACTGAAATATCAGCTACCGGTAATTTGAAAAGATGTGGCAGAATTAAAAATAATCGAGTTTGAAAGCGGGCCAGTCGGTGCGTATTGGTAACAGGGGAAAAACGACGCAAAAAAGGCGATGACAAGTAGACGAAAGGGACAAACACAGCATTGATTGACGACTCCATTTTCTTTCTCATCCTCAGTACATAGAAGCAATGAAGGGGAGAAAAGAAAGAAAAATACACATTCATAGCAGGACACTTCTTCATTTAATTTTTCGAAAACGTAAAAAGCAAGTGTTGCAGGATATCTAACAAACTTAAAAATTGAAAGAACTAAAACTCAACTTTCACACATACATTCCCATTCTACGAATGAATTCAAACTCCTCATTGCACATCGTAACTGACACTGCACTAACGCAAACATCAGGACCATATAGGCAAATGTAATATGCCTCGTGAATTTCTTTAATCAATTTTTTTTGTAGTCTCTTCTGTCTTGCCAATATTTCAATGTGTTCAAACAGAAGTGCACAAACACATCTATTGCTATGAACTGCCAGATGACCGAATGATGTAGACTTTAAAGACAGAGTGTTCCCTAGTGCTGTGTCTGTATTTTTTTTTCCTACTTGTCCTTGTGTCTTTTTTCGGGCTTGTTTTTTTTCTGTTAAAACTTAACCTACAGCTTTCATAACTCGGTTATAGATCAGTATCTTTATCCAAAATTACCTTCATTAAAATCAATTCCATCGCAAAAAAAACTTCAGGAATTTTGTGTCAATAAAATTAGGGCTGGAAGACTTTTTTGTCCCCTTGTTCTTTGAACCTTTTGCCCTTTTGCATCTTAGAAGGAACTCCAACGACCCATCCCTCGGTTGCATTGTGACGCAATGAAAAATTATTCCTTTATAATGGGAAACATTCGATATGATTATCAGCTGCCGATGCCGGAGCTGGCTGAGAGCACTGGTAGCTCTCTGGCAATGCATATGTCAAAATTATCCCTATTTTTGTTAATAGCTAGATTGTACCGTGAAAAACGAAGAAATGCTTATGAAATTAACGAAAATTTGGCCATGTTTACTGTTACTTGAAACATGTAGTGGATAACAATTAAAAATTATTGAGCCTCACATGTAATGGATTGCCATCCCAAATTACTTTGGCTGAAAAGTAATGGATTACTTTACTCGTTATGTTACTACCGTAATTACTTTCACATTACTTTTTCCATACGTTTGTAGGAAGACAACAGAAACTGAAAAATGCTCTGCATTACTACTTTCCATTGCTCGTTCGCCAGCATTATGGTAGTCCTTGTAAAAATAAACTATTGTGATTAGCAGAAAGAATATAGGGGCACTCCGTTCAACTTTAAGCCGACAATACAGCGAAACCTGCAACCACACCCGCTATACCTGCCATACCCGCTAGCTTATGGCGGCAGGAAATGATCCCTTGAATTCTGCAGACAAAGCTAGCGGTGCACATGCTCAGTAGCAGTGTCTGCCTCCGCTAGGAGATCAAAAGAAGACAACTCCTACTCTGCGTTGTCGTCTTGATCATTCTTTTTCGCATATTTGTATATGCCTTGCACGTTGTTCTGATAATTCTAGTGACCGGTCACAATTTTTTTTTTTCACAATGTTCTATTTTGTTGAATTTGCTATCTTTATGCTGCTGTATTATGTTCATTTTTCTGTATTAGTATTAGTTTCTGTATTATGTTTATTTTTGAAGTAACGAGGAATTAAAGTAGTATGTTACCAATATTTGTAACAAAATTACATTACAAATTACTGCCGCAAAAAATAATGTGGCAATTACAAAATTACTTGAAAAAGTAACGGATTACTTCCCAAGCCTGCTTCTATTCTATAGGCCGATGCATTAACTAACTTAGAAGTTTTTTGAGAGTTTAGTGTCCTTTTAAACCTCAGACCGAGGCCCAGATGACCCAGCACGATTAACTGCTTTAGGATCAAGCAGGTGGCTGAGAAGTTTGACGTGCCTGTTGTGTTCTCAGCTCCCTCAAAGTTGTCCCGTCTTTGCGCCTCAGTTAATCGTGTTGGGTCATCTGGGCCTCGGTGTGAGGTTAGCCACCGAACCCGGTATGTTACGTGCGCGACGGGTGTCGTGCATCTGATCCCTTTGTCGTGTGGGAAGGTGTACATAAGTCAGGCGGGGAGGTGTGTCAATGTTAGGGCCAGGGAGCATTCCCTTTCCCTTCGGTCTTCACCGTCGGGACACCTTGCAGTTCACTGCGATAGGTGTTCGTGTTCTCCGGTTTTCACGGAGATTAAGATTCTGGCTCGTCACCGCAACAAAGTGACTAGAGAAATTGATGAGGCGTTTTTTATTTCTACCTACGGAGCGGACACGTGTGTTAGTGCCCCGTCCGTGGCTTTGGCGGATGACGACGAAGTGTCTTTCATTAAGAAATTCGGCAGATTTGTTTAAGTGCTCGGGCGTGTCTCAAGGGGGTGGGTCATGTTTTATCTATCTTGCATCTTTTAGGTTTTCCTTTCTATTCCTCGCAGGAATAAACCTCAGTTGCCAGTCAGCGTTCTGTTCGTCCACTTCTCGTTCTCGTCCCTTGTGTTTTTTTCGCTCTGTCTCCAAGTATGCATTATGAACCAACTAGCCCAACTTCACGGCTTGTTAAAATTTAGTTCTTTACAAACGTGTCCCTACCAAACTAAAAAAAAAAAATACTTATTTTTTTAGGGTTGCTTTTTGTTTGTTTTAGGGCTAACACCCTGAGGGTGCTTGGCTAACACTCTTAAGGGTGTTCCAGCAACACTCGTCAGATGGCAGGCTCAGAGATAAAATATACGGTAACGAAGTACATACACATGACACCAAAATCATGACCTGTTACATGCTCCTCGGCTTTAAACTACCAAGAATTGAAACGCCACCATTTTGCCTGTGACTACCTCATTAAAGGGTAACTGCAAAGAAAAAAAGTGTATTTTTAAACAGCCTAATTAGGACAAGCATGTCACAAAACAATTTTTTCCGCCAAAAACAAAATTTTTTACAGCAATATTTATTGCGCAGGACTGATTTTAGTTTGCGGCTATTTCACCCGTTTTGAATCGCGCGCCACAAAGTTGCTATTATACGTCACGGAGTAGCTGCTATACGTCACGGAGTGACGTATACCAGCCACTCCGCGGGCGTCGAAAGAGCGGGAGTTTCAAATGCGGAGAGGTTGGGACTCCGACTAAATTACGTCCTGTGGCGTAAATATTGCTAGAAAAAACTTGTTTTTTCGCGGAAAATTTGTTTCGTGACATGCTTGTCCCAATTAGGCTGTTTAAAAAAACACCTTTTTTCTTTGCAGTTACCCTTTAAGGTTACACAGGTATTGCTTTTTCTTGCCGATTTGTGCATGGATCATTTTTCGAGGTTTATGGACTGTCTCGTTGTATACAGAATCGTACAGGTAGAATTGTTCCACGCAACAACTAAAACAACCCTTGCTATGAAGCGGTTCCAAGTGGGTATGTTGTCGCTTTCCATCACTCCACCGCAGCACCTTTTGTACCCCTAACCATACTCAAAGGTGCATTAATTCGTATTGCGCGAAGAAGGGGTGTGTAAAAGGCGTATCAATCGGTGTAAGTCGTCGGAGCACCCTCTACACCGTTAAGGGTGTAAACTAATATGGTCGCGCACTATAGTTACGCGCGCTTGTAACCATATACACGTTTACACGATTCGTTGAAAAGAAGTGTTTTGTATGCTTATTTGGGAGGCTCGCGCTTTGGTTTCTGAGCAGCGTGAATGTATTTCCAGAGAAAATTTGGTCGAAATTGACTGCAAACCCCCTGAAGGTATTCTTAATTTTGGCACACCATTTTGTACGCTTCATGATACACTAGTAGACAGTATGTTTTTTGATCGGTTACGGGTCGAAACGAACGCGCAACCAGAATAAGGCGCTTGAAAAGCGTATAAAGAAAAAAAACGAATTAAAATAAATTTGTTGGTATAACTAGAGCTCCAAGTGGAGCTGTGAAGCTCAGTTTGGAGCTCTAAGAGAATTCCCAGTAAAAATATGGTACTGTTCGTAGTGTAAAAATGGGAAAGCAAAAAAGAAAAAGACTGCGTTATTAAACTTATTCTGTCGAATTCATTTTGTTTCTTTTTTACCTTCTGCAAGCTACTGTGTGTCCGCGCGCGGACTCTGCTCGCGTCTACCCTCCTGGTCACGACATCCTTGAAAGTCAAACGCATTACTGCATGCCACCAGCTCCCCAAGCAAGCGAAAGGACGATATTATCCCACAAAGAAACGTTTCTCAACGCATGTCTGTCTTATGTCTAGGTATGGCAAGTCTCCTCGAAACGCCTATAGCCCCGTACTGCTACACTGACTGTCACCTCCACTCTCGGTAATGATGAATGACGGCGCGGAGTGCGCGGTCGTCTCCCGGGAGCGTTCCGATAGAGAGGGACCCGTCCCGCGCCGATGACGCCCATTAACGTCTGAGGTGCTTGTCTTCCAGGTGACTCCTTTCAACTTGCTTTTCACCCGTGTGGTTCCGATGAAGAAGTTACGATCATGACTACCCCGGGTCATCGCAGTAATCGTCACACTATGTCAGGTGAGACCCTGCCTGGCACTGATCACGCACATGAGGTCACAAATCGCAGCAGGCCTGCAGAGGGCGATGTATACATGAAAATAATTGCCGATTGGCCCCTCTGTCCAGTGGTGTACTTAGGTGTGATTGTGCCCATGGCAACGCGGCAAGTGGATGTTTATTTGCGTCTCTGATGATGATGATGATTTTACGTAAAGCCCCGCGTTTCCACGAAAGTACTGGCTGTTTCACAGCACATTCACTCCATTGCATGCATTGCACTGAACACAGATGTAAGATATCAAACAGGATAAGCTGCTGCCAAGCCACCACGTAATCCGTGCCTGGCGGCCATATTTCGTAGCAAAATAAAAGTAGACTTTTAAAAACTTAATTAGTTCCATCTAAATTTGAACCACACCAAAGGAAAAAAGAAAAAAAAGCAGTGGGCATGTTGACAGTTTGATCAATCGCGAAGAAGCTTAGATAAAGTTACTTGCATAGCACCAGCCGAAAAGTGCTATCTAGGTTTCCGACATTTTATTTGCCACCTTTGACTATTCACGGAAAAAAAGAAATAATGCCGAAATCGCTGCTGTTGTTACGCTGATTCTTGACGAAATACGTAATCATTTAGCGCAGGGGTTCCGACTTAGCGAAGGATGGAAATTACAACCTCGCAGCGGTTCGCATACTGTTGTCTTCGGAGAGCCAGTCTGTTCTCACGGGCGTAGGCAGTTTCGGATGCAACCACCATACTTTCCCTGGATCGCCGCGGTCAGCGTACTGTTGTCTTCGAAGAGCCAATCTTTCCTCCCGGCAGGGTGTCGGCGATTTCGATCAATTGGGGTCGTCGCTGTTCCCAGATTTACGTTATCGCGTATGTTGCGTCACCACCACGGCCGCTCGATTTCCTCTGCTCCCGCGGCGCGTCATTGGAAGCGTGCCCGAGGACTTTCCAGTATCTGTTTCCCTCTTGTAAGAGGGAAAGTGAACGTAACAAGCGAACGAACGGAGGGAAAAAGCACTGTGGGAACCGCTCATCGGACTCACGAACCTAGTCCAAACCAAACCGCGACCGTCCAGACGAAAGACGACTGCATGCTCCAGGGCAATAAATACTAACGCATTTAATATAAAACAAAAATGAATACATCATGGCCACTGCACTCAGTTTCTTCTCTTTCTAGAAGCAACTGAGCGCGATCTCAAAGTCTCTCAGTGCCCTTAGTCCAATCCTAAATCAAGGGTCCTCTTCAACTGCGCCGGCCCGGCGCCCCCCCCCCCCCTCCCCTCCCTCACCGCACCCCCGTGCCACAGCCTATATGGTAGCCTAGGTACGCCACTGCCTCTGCCAACAACTGTAGGCAGGTCGGCATAAAAAGAACTTTGAAAATTGCGGCTTCCGACATTTTTTGTTTCTTCAATATCGGAGTGATAATGACCGAAGTTTTGTTGAAGATTGAACAGCTAGAATATAAGTATTTCAGACAAAAAAGAAAGAGAGGTAAGTAACAAGGAGCTTGTTGTCAAAGGAGAAAACATGCGGGTAAATTCCAAGTTTGAAACTTAAGGTTTCGTACCGTAATTTTTTCACGACTGCAGGACGTAGCGCAAAAATGCCCACAAAATCGATTTCCCTGCCCTACATAATTGACACATCACCAGCTTCCGCCAAGCAGAGGACATCAAACGTAACGGAAAACGCCCTCTTTCTCTCGCTCTATCTCTTTCTCCCTCTAAAGAAAACACGCCGCGGCGGCTGATTAACATGCAAAACTCTGTAATGGGGTCGAGGAAACACACTCTTGTAGTTGCGAACGTCTAAATCCAAAGGGAGTTTCACGCACCTTCTAATATAATGACCACAAATTGCCGCGTCCGTGCATGCGTCAGTGACGGTCCAAAGAGGGTGTGTCACCGCACGCACGAACGTAAACCTGTACGAACACTTGCGCAAGCTCTACAAGCTTGCGCTTGCGCAAGTGTTCGTACCCTGTATAGGCTGTGGATTTCGCATGCTGCGCTGTCGCTCCGTATGCGGCACAGAAACATTGCGGCGTGGGTGTGGACAGGCACGCGCAGTAGGCTCTTTTTAAAACGTTAAAGATCCTGGCATGCCCAGTATATACGTATATACGTAAACGGGTAATCTTCGTTCCCGTTTCTGTGGCATCGTATCTACTGCAAGAGGACAGTCACGTGACAGTTTGCAGTGGAACACACGGTGATTTTTGCACTAAAACAGCTATGAACCACATAGGTGTACGAATATGCGTACCGTCAAATTAACGAAGATGGAAACGTTTTAAAATTGGAACCTCGGACTCAAGATGAGAACAGGCACCGAAAATTGGAAGATTCATTCCACCACAGTGATACCAAAGCACTGGTGCAGAAGCATGGGATGGGCGTCGCTCTAGCCGACACCTCGGCGACAGCGACATTTGAGGCAGGCTCTAACAAGCTCAAGATGATGGCACACACGTTTCATTTTGCACTTTATTTCACACTGCCAATCACTGAAGGTGCTCCTGCAGTGATTTGTAGTCTGCAATGGATTTGTATGGAAACTCCGTTTGAAATTTCGGTACTCTGTGTAACGGAAGCCGCATCGTCAGCAAGATCACTGATGCTACGGAAGCCCCATGTGAGCGACATCACTTCCGACCGGTCTCCCAGGCCCAGCCATGGCCCCAGCCACGTCCTAACTTTATTAAGCTTTAATAAACGGTTTCAAAAATCATCACATGGTGTCAGAAGCGGGATGACGAAGCCAACAGCCAGCGAGCAAAAGAAGTAAGCAGACAAGACCGAAGACGGCATCCACAAAAGCCAAAGTGAGTCAAGGTAGACGCGACTGCGCGGGAAAACGGAAATGGCGGCGGACAATGGGCCAGTGGCGTAACTAGATATGATTGGCGCCCATGGCAAATGAAATTTTGCGCCCCTCATAGCCCATGGCAAATAAAATTTCGCGCCTCTCGCGTAGCCCCGCTGCCGTTTTTTTCCATAGGGCACATGTTGGGTGGACTCGGCTCGGCGCCCCCTCCCAAGTGGCGCCCGGGGCACCTGTACCCCCCCTGCCCCCCCCCCCCCCCCCCTAGTTACGCCACTGCAATGGGCTCCGGCCTCCCAGACCGTTGGATGTTGCGTCCCTGGGCCCAAGCGAGTGGGAGGATTGGCTTCAAAGCTATAATTGGTACGCCTCCGCGGTGCAGCTAAACAAAAAACCGCCGGAGGTGCAGGTGGCCAACTTCATGACTGCGATAGGGACCGACGCACAAAAGATTTACAAGACGTTCGCGCTGAGCGAGGCGGAGAGCAAGGAAGTCGAAGTAGTAAAGGCGAAGTTCGAAGAACACTTCACGCCGAAAATCAACCCCGCCTATGAGCGGTACAAGTTCAACAAGATGAAGCAACAAGAAGGTGAGAGCTTCACAGATTTCCTTACAACAGCGAGGTTGCAAGCGAAAAAGTGCCAGTTTGGGAACCTGACCGACGAGCTTCTAAGGGACCGAATCATCGTGGGCATCTCAAATGACGACGTTCGCGAAAAACTTCTTGGCGACCCGACCATCGACTTGGAGAAAGCCATCCACTTGTGCCGAGCAAGCGAACAGGCGACGCTACAGCTGAAAGAAATGACGGCAAAAGAAACAAAAACTGTGGATGTGGTCAATGCCAAGACAAAGAAAAACTCAAGTCACCAAACAGACTGGAAAAAGAATTGCAAGTACTGCGGATCGACACACCGCAGAGCAGAGTGTCCAGCATACGGCAAAACCTGCAACTCATGTCGCAAGGTAGGCCATTTTGCAGCAGTGTGCAAATCGAAAAAAGTGAAAAATCAACGAGTCGTCGGTGCTGTGGAGAAGCAAGGCTCGGACAGTGAAGAAATGTACGTCTCCGAGCTGAGAGCTGCAACCAACAAGAAAACGTTGGAATGGCAAGAGACGGTGCAGTTCAGAAGCGGCAAGACAGTTCTAATGAAACTAGACACGGGAGCGCAGTGTAACGTGCTATCCAAGCAGGAAGCAAGCCAAGCAGGCTTGAAGATGATACCCTCAAAGGTAAAGAACATTGTCTCCTACACTAACCACAAGCTTTCTGTTGTGGGGGAAGCCCAGGAATTGTGTGAAGTTAGTGGAAAGAGAGCAAGACTGACATTTATTGTTGTGGACGCCCAAGTCACACCTGTTCTTGGACAGACAGCGTGTGAAACTCTCAACTTAGTGAAGCGTGTACGCTTAATTGAAACACCGAAAGCTGACGACAGCATCTTTCAAGGGATAGGCTGCATCAAAGACTACGTCTACGAGGCGGACATCGAGGAAGGTGCAGCACAAAAGCTTGAAAACAAGCCACCGAGGAAAGTCCCTTACGCCTTGATGGATGAAGTAAAGGAAGAAATTGACAGCATGGAAGGACGAGGAATCGTAGTGAAAGTCACGAAACCGACGCCGTTCTGCAGTCAAATGGTGGTAGTTAAACAGCACGGAAAACTGAGAATCTGCCTGGACCCAGTTGAACTCAACAAGGTGTTGCTGAGAAGGCACTATCCACTCAAAACCATCGAAGAGGTGGTCGCCCAGATCGAAGGATCAACTCATTTCACGTTGCTGGACTTGAAAAAAGGGTTCTGGCAACTGAAGGTCTCGGAGAAGACACAGAGCTACCTGGCGTTTAGCACGCCCTGGGGAAGATACTGCTTCACAAGAGTGCCGTTTGGAATAGCTACAGCACCAGAAGTGTTCCAACAGGTGATCAGCCAGCTACTCGAGGGCCTTCCAAACGTGGTGAATTCCATGGACGACATCTTGGTCCACGGCCAGACCAGCGAAGAGCTGCAAAAACATACAGACGCTGTCCTGAAAGTGCTGCGTGAGGCAGGAGCAAAGCTAAACAAAGACAAGTGTGTGTTCGACCAACCTACAGTGAAGTTCCTTGGTCACCTGCTCACGCAAGAAGGACTGAGAATTGACGACGAAAAGGTGAATGCCATCGAGCGGATTGGTGAGCCAAAGAACAGGGCAGAACTGCTGAGATTGCTAGGAATGCTGCAGTACCTGCAAAAATTTGTTCCAAATCTGGCAGATAAAACCACAACACTGAGAAAACTTGTAAAACAAGACGTCGACTGGCTATGGACGGAGGAACAAAGCTCCGCTCTAGAAGAAATCAAAGCAGCTTTAAAAAAGGCTCCAACACTGGCTTACTACGACGTGAATGGAAACATGACAGTCTCGGTTGACGCAAGCTCGACAGCGTTAGGTGCGGTACTCCTACAGAATGGAAAGCCTGTGGCATATGCCTCAGCAGCACTGACCGCTGCGCAACAAAACTATCCACAAATAGAAAAAGAGGCACTAGCCATCAGATATGGCTGTAAAAAGTTTCATCAATACATATACGGAAGACCTCTGATAGTAGAAACAGACCACAAACCTCTAGAAACAATCAGCCAAAAGCCACTGGGAAAAGCACCACCACGGCTCCAAAGGCTGCTGCTTGATGTGCAGCACTATGCACCAAAAATTGTCTACAAGAAAGGCAAGGAGCTGGTCATTGCAGACCTCCTGAGCAGAGACTGTAAGCCGACAGAAACAGCAGAATCAGCAACACAGGACATGGAAGTGTTAACCATCATCCCCATGGCTCCAACTACCCTGGAGGAGTTAAAGCAAGACCTACAACAAGACCCACAACTCCAAGGAGTCATCGAAAAAACCCTCAAGGGCTGGCCAGAAAAAGCCAGTGGACTACCGGAAGCAATGAAGCTCTTTTGGCCAATCAGGGACGAACTTGCTGTCTACGAGGACATCCTCTTCAAGGGCAACTGCATAGTCATTCCCAAAACCTGGAGGAAACGACTGCTCCAGCAAATACACGAGGGTCATCTCGGAATTGGAAGTTGCATCAAGAGAGCCAAGGAAACTGTCTACTGGCATGGAATGACACAGCAGATCAAGGAGTTCGTTGAGCGTTGTGCAATATGCCAAGCAAGCCAGAAGAAACCACCAAAGTAGCCACTGCTACCGAAGGAAGTACCAAGTCTCCCGTGGGAAATAGTCGCAGTGGATCTCTTTGACCATGCGAGAAGGACCAACCTGGTGATAGTGGACAGCTACTCGGGCTACATTGACTTTAAAACATTAACAAGTGGAACATCAGCAGACGTCATCAAAACACTGAAGTGCTGGTTCGCAACACATGGCGTACCAAGGCTACTCGAGTCGGACAATGGACCTTGCTTTGCAGCTAAGGAATTCCTAGAGTTCAAAAAAGAATGGGGATTTGAACACCAAACATCGAGTCCCAACTACCCACGATCAAATGGACTAGCTGAAAGAGCTGTGCAAGTAGCCAAAAATCTCATAAAGAAATGTGAGAGAGACGGAACAGACATAAATAAGGCATTACTAAACATGCGCAACGTGCCAAGAAACGAGGAGCTCGGTTCGCCTACACAGAGGCTCTTCAGTCGTCGAACCAAGACAACACTACCAATCAGTGCAGAGCTCCTGAAACCGGAAATAATTAACAACGTAAAAGAAAAGCTCGAAGCACTGCGTAGAACACAAAAGGTGTATGCAGACATACATGCAGCACCCGCTCCAGAAATCGGTGAAGGATCCAAAGTCAGAGTCTTTGACAGACACCGAACCTGGATCCCAGGAACAGTTCTGAGAAAGGCGCCTCAACCAAGGTCGTTAATTGTGAAGACTACCAGGGGCAACCTCAGACGGAACACGTCCTTCATCAGACCTACCAAAGCAGACTTGGAAGACCCAAAGACTGTGGTACCAACTACCGCACAGCCACACTTCACAAGCCAGAGAGGAATTGACTCTCCACCAGCCAGCGGGACAAGCTGCAGTGAAACGGACATCCCACCTAAGAATGGGCATGGTACAACTACAACCACAAGAGCTGGAAGGCTGGTGAAGCCACCCATCAGAATGAATCTCTAAATCAAACAATAGAAGGGAGATGTAACGGAAGCCGCATCGTCAGCAAGATCACTGATGCTACGGAAGCCCCATGTGAGCGACATCACTTCCGACCGGTCTCCCAGGCCCAGCCATGGCCCCAGCCACGTCCTAACTTTATTAAGCTTTAATAAACGGTTTCAAAAATCATCACACTCTGTCCCAGAGCAGAGCAGAGCAGAGCAGAGCAACAGGGCATACGACCTCTAAAGATAAGCTATATAAATCGCTACCAGATGACTTCTCACTGCCATCCCGGTGTAAAAACGTAGAAAAAGGTGAGTGAATTGTGGCTATGTAGATGGACGTCATTTGTTGGGTCCGCAATGCACGGGCAATTATCTGCAAAGAGCTATGCTTTCTCTGTTGTTTGCATATTGCGGGGGTGGCGCCGTCGCTCTCATGTCGTCGGCGGTGTCCACTGGGTTTAAGCATTTTTCCCCCTTCTCCCTTTTTGTTATTTTCTCTTTTTATTCATTTTGTCACACTCCAGGGCTTGCCGCACAACGGAGGCCTTCAACCTCTCCTGGCGGCCCTCTCTCTCGCCAATTCAAAACAAGCAAACATCACTGTTACCTTCAGAAGTGTGGAAACTGTTTGGGGGATTTCTTTTTTAATAAAAATAACAGAGTGAGAACTCCACTTCGTCTTCCGCTGTTACAGACAATCACGAAGGGCGGGCAAATAATACCGATGCGCAAGGCAAACAAAAATGCTAATTTGTGTTGCTTGAGTGGCCAGTTTCTCTGTATACCTGTCACTTTTACTACGAGGGTCATTGCATACAGTCGCGCCACACCTCTCGGAATTCGGTGGCGAAAGGCGTATGATGTCGCCAGACGTCAAGCTTAAATTATACGTCCCATTTAGAGCGGCAACTAATCAAGACGGATGAGCCTTGAATGCTCAGTGGCTCTCCGCATTGATCGGAGGAGCCCCTAATTATCGATTCGGCAGGGGAACGGTTGGGCTTGCCCAGTGCGGGATACGTGCTCTTCACTTCCTGTTGGGTCGTATGGAAATTGCGCGGTCGAGGAATTGCGATCTCAGGATTGCCGTTGCGCTTTGAATGGGACTCGGCGATGACGGTGATGTATCCAATCAAAATTGAGTCAGCTTTGACACAATCCGATATTTTGTCTCGACCCCATGGGAGGATCGGTGGCCGAGTATGTTAGCGCACCGAAGCTCGGAGCACGCGGAGCGAAAGCTCGCGAATCGCGATGCAGAACATGGCAGAACGCAGGATTCCTGGGTCTTCCCCACCCCTGCCCGCGTTCCGAACTGCATGGATGAGCGTCGTACCGGCGCGTGCTGGTGTGTCACTGGAGACTTTTAGTAGACCGTATTCTAGAGCCACGCCTTGCTAGCACGGGTGCTCGTGCGAATCCCGGACAAAAGCTCACGCATTTTTTCCCTGACCCGGACAAAAGCTCACCAGGAAAAATTTCATTGTTGGTCTTAACACGAATACGGACAACTTAGGTGCATGCGTGCTGCACTAAAATACAACGATAAATTAAATCTGACAGGCGCATGGTTTGTTGATTAGAGTACAAACAAGTTTATTTGTCGATTGGTTAGAAGCGAATGCAGTTCCCTCTAGCTCCAGAAGTCTTGGTAGGTCTCAATGTAACTGCAAGCCCTCGGAGTTGTTTTTCAGACGATTCTGCAGGCGCAGAGTGGTTTTTCGAACCCGCTTCACTGGGGGCTCACCTCTCCGGGCTTGGGTCAATACCGTGGCAACGAGCGCCTGATTTTGATGTAGGCATTCAACCAGCCTCTAGACGCTTGGATGGGCGTGGCCGATAAGCTTCTGGACTCGCGGTATTCCATCCTTCGCAGGCATGGGCGTACCAACCGGGGGGCAAGGGGCGCTTGCCCCCCAGTTCTCAGAGTGGGGGCAAGCCATGTGCTTTGCCCCCCCCCCCCCCCTGGAACGCAGCCGCCACTGGGCAGGGCAAACACCGTCCGGCTTTATGTCCGGCGGCGCCCAAGGAATACTTCAAGGGCTCCTCCCCCGACCCGCGCGGGCATATTTTTAACGCGCAGCGATACAAACCCTGGCAACGCGGCGCTTTCCACGCCGGCGCTGGGTTGGGTCTCTTGGAGATGATAGCGCCGCCAGCCGCCAACATGAGGCAGCGGCAGTGGCGTACCAACTTGTTTTTGAGTGGGGGGCAGACCAGACCGCCCCCCCCCCCCGGTCGCATATTTTTACTAGTAATGGGCCAAAGTTTTGCCGAATTGAAAATTCGGCGCCACTTTGCCAATCTTTTCTAAAGATTCGGCAATGATTCGGCAAAAATGCACTGTTACCAGACTTAACACTGATATTTCGTTTTTCTCTGACGAAAAAAGGTTAATGTATTTTTCTTAACTTAAATACAAGATGTAGTGCCTATTGACACAGTTATAACTAAATAAGGTGATATTCTACAAGATAGTATCGATGTCGCTTTTGTGTGTTTACTTGTAATTTTAGTGTTTGCTCGAAGAACGTGGAGCGACAACGAGGTTGGGTAGGAGCCGGCGCAGTCACGAATCACGCTACGAGAGCTTTGATTTTGAGGCTTCATCAGCGCACGCCTGCAAGTTTGATTACATTGTTAAAATAAAGTCAATCCCTGCGTTTTTACTTTCTCTGGGAGTCATTGTTTCGTGCGCGAAAACGAATGCAACGGTTGCTTTGCCTTCACCAGAAGAAATGACAATATTGTAAATGTGCATGTTTTTCGATTTGAGTCACTTGACGTCAGCTTAGCATGAAAGTATGCGTTCCATATTCGCAATGTGCCGTTTTTATTCTTTAAAATTCCAGTTTCTGGTGTTAGGGCACACACGGACGTTTATGAAGTTGGGAAGAGTTAGGAATGCCGGATGTGCAACATCGAGCATGATAGTTCTGTGTTTAGTTTTATGCAGATACATGGATGTCGCGAAATAACGCGAACTAAAAAGCAATATTATTCTGTTTTGGCACAAACTACTTGTGAGCTGAAAACAAGATTGTTATAATCATAATAATAATAATAATAACAATAATCACAATATAAATTTTATTTACACATACTGAAAGGGGCCCATGTGGTGCTGTGCGGGGCGAGGCAGATAGGTGAAAACCCTTACGCAGAGCTCCTGCCAGCCAAACTTCTACGTAGTTCAACTACTTTACTCAAGTTACTGTAGTTAAACTACTTTTCTGAGTAGTTTAGTAACTTTCAATTACATTTCTATTTTGGTTATTAGTAGTTTAACTACTTATCCGAGTGACTTCTACTCAAATTACAAATTACGTTCGAATTTTAGTGGTTGTTTTGCCTACCAACAGAGATAAGATGGAAGATCAGCTGATATTTGCAGAGGGGGAAGAATGTGGCGTAGAAAAGGGGGGAAGGAAGAAAGTAATTTGGATAGTTCAAAACCCTCAAAAATTTTAACGAGCCTCCCACTTCTACAACACTTGCTACGAGGCGCGGGGAGCGAACAGACACGACGCAAGAGAGGCCGAGTAAAGGCCTGTCCAAACAAGATACTACAAACCACACGACTCCTGCAAAAGTCGTCAAAATTGAACCGTCCGGCAGTCGTCAGTCGAATGTCTGTTTGGACACCGGCCAAGCCAAATTCAGGACCTGCCTCCTCGCCTCCTCCACTTGTCGTTGACGTCGGTGCTCGTCAGACTTGACGTCACACGCCACCTGCCAATGGTATGCCTGATGCCTGTCTATCTCCCGCGGCTCACGAAGTCGCCGACCTTGCGACCGCCGTCACCTCGGCAGGAAGGCCAAAGAGGTCCGGCTTCGGGTGGATTTGAAAGATTCCTTCGTCGAAGCGCGGGTTTCGGCCGCCTCGGCTCAGCTTTTTTCGTCAAAATCCACGCTCGTAGCTCGAAAAAAATTAATAAAGTGCAGTGCGCAAAAGGAGACTTTTAGTTGTATGTAGAAACACTGAGAACTTAAGAATATAGCATTTATTTTATTAAATTTCAAACCAACCAGGTTTGTTTGTCTATACGAGGTACGTTAGGAACAAGAGCCGCGGGAATCCGATCCAATCCACAGAACTGCTGGACGATGACACGACCTTGGACAAGACGCGGGCTCGCCTGGCTTGCCCCCTCACACTCGAGTCTTCCCTTTCCCGTTTCCGGGACTTCCAAAGCGGCGGAGGCCTTGAGCGATTGACCGACAGCCAACAGAGCGTGTGAGTGGCTCTCCGGACCCACGTGATGAGCAGAGCAAGGCCGCCGTGGAGGAAGCGAGGGGAGATTTGACGGGGGGAAGTCACCCCCGGCAGATTTGACAGAGGGAAGTTTCCCCCGACGGCCGGAAGCGCAAGGCAGCAACGATTTGCAGGAGTCGTGAGTTTTCTAGTATCCTGTTTGGACACTCCTTAACTGGGATTAGCGCCAAAGACTGGCGTTTTTTTGTGTCCCGAAGCTCAAGGAGACTTGACGCATTTGAAGAAAGGGCTTGTCCCCGATTCTGCCCAACGTAGGAATTCTTGCCCACTACAGGATACATCCTCACTCAAAAGAGGTAGCAAAGTGCAGCACCCGCTCTGAAGTTCATCTGGTGCTCCAAGAAAGCTTGTGTTGTCTTTCGAGACGTCATCTGGTCATTTTTCTGAGTGAAGTAATGGCGGTTATAAAACCGATACAAATAAGTGCTTTATAAGTTGTTTGTGTTAAATAGTTCGGCAGCGAGAATAAAGCAATTACTCTATGGCGTAATATTTCCGCCATTTCCCCCCCAAAAAAAATAACTGATGCATTTCCTAATTTCCCGTTCTTTCCGGAAAAAAAACTGATGCACCTCCGATTTCCCCTAAAACAATGCATTCCGGCCAATTAAAAACAAAACAAAAAGACGTCGTATAGGGAATGAAGGGACATTCTGAAAGAGTGTGTTAAAAAGTACTTCAACTTTACTTTGGAAGTACATTGTATTTATAGTACTTTACTTTAAGTACATTGCACCCGGTGTACTTACTACTTTACTTGAAGTACATAACCTTTCATTTACTTTGTACTCCCAGGTAGCTTTTAGACGTACTTTACGCAACACTGTAAGCAATCAAACACTGTCTGCAAAATCAAGCTCAGGCAGTGCTAAACCTCAAAGGTGAAATGATACATCCGCAGTACATCCTTGACTAAAAAGAAGTACACAATAACTAGGCATGCAGAAGCAGAACCAGCTATTAAAGCATTTATGTGAAAACACAAGCCGCTTTATATTCTGCTAGCAGAATTTCGCTAACGCATCAAAACCTTTGTAAGTACTTCCTTGTTGGCATAGAAAAAAGAAAAGTAACTTCAAAAGCAATTCGCTACTTTTTTACGGTAATTAGTAATTTACTCAATTACTTCCTATTTGAGTAATTTCTGCTCTACTCAAATCAGTTTTGAGGCTAATACTCAGTAACTTAACTTAATTACTTAGTTTGAGTAGCTTGCACATGTCTGCCGCCAGCCCGCCACCACATATGAAAAAACAAAACAGAGAAATAAATATACAGAATATACACACTACAGAAAGTACGTAAAAAGGAAAGAAACGAAGGGAGAAAACATGTTTCACATTATGACGAGGATGCCAGCAGCATCCCATACATTCTGGCAAGCTCTCGTCACCCTGCCCCGTTTGACGGCAGTGGGCTGCGCACACTGATCGTAATTGTCAGTTGTCAGTCACTGTTTCAACTACCTCGTTGCATGAATGGAAAGGTGAAATGAAAATCACGCTATCCAGAATCCACCGCATCATTTGTCACTTGCGCAGTGGACTGCGTAAATTTCTGGTCGATCTTCTGTTCTTGAGGCAGAAAATATTGAAGAGAACCACATTCGCAAAAGCTAACAAACGCAAAGTTACCGTGTCGCCTACTCCACACCTCGCCGTAACCGCTGGTTGTACTAAACTGTGCGATGGTAACCGCGCGACTGCGCGGCGTCCATTTGCGATCCATGGCCCCGTCGTGTTCTTGCGCGTGCGCAGACATTTGCCAAATTTTTGCCGAATCTTTGCCGAACTTTCTTTCAAAATTTTGGCATGTGCGAAACTTTGCTGAATCTGAAGTTCGGCAGATTCGGTGCATCACTAACGTTTACGGCGTGTGTGTGTGTAGGAGTTGTAAAAGAGGGGGGGGGGAGGAGAGTGGCAATTGTGTATGCTCACCGGGCGCTTTGGTCACTGGCTCCTTTTACGGCGCAGGCGGTAGACCCCCTAGCAACGACGCTCATTCCGGATTGGCTGCTCGGCAACGCGCCGGAACTTAAATTTCGGATTCGGACGGCGCGTGTGTCACTCGAAGCGCATCAACCCGCCCCCGCGCCTGCGTTCACGCCCCTTCGCGGCGACAGTGTGCGGGTGCTAATTACAAAATAATTAACCCACTCACCCCCCCCCCCCCCCCGCCCCGTACACGCCGCTTTGCGACGCGCAGCCGGCAACCCAAGCCCCGCTGTCCCCCATGCACCTCCGTAAATAGAGACCCATACGATTTAGTTCAGCGATGTTTCATCAAGAACATTCGTTTTTTTTTTTCAGTGTTAATGGTAAAAAAATAAACGCAGTGTCTAGCGTTACGTCCGACGGAACCCGAAATAAAAATTAAAGTTACGTCCGACGTAACTTTACGTCAAGGTTTGAGCTACGTCCGACGTAACCCAATATGAAGATTAAAGTTACGTCCGACGGAACTCCAAATAAAAAGTACGCAGTGTCTAGCGTTACGTCCGACGGAACCCGAAATAAAAATTAAAGTTACGTCCGACGTAACTTTACGTCAAGGTTTGAGCTACGTCCGACGTAACCCAATATGAAGATTAAAGTTACGTCCGACGGAACTCCAAATAAAAAGTAAAGTTACGTCCGACGGAACTCTGAAATAAAAATCAAAATTACGTCCCACGTAACTTTACCGTAAGGTTTCGAGTTACGTCCGACGGAAACAAGTTACGGCCTGTGTAACCTACGGAACCTTATTAAATGTTACACTTTGTGGCCGAAACACGACGTAAACATAAAGATATATATAATTACTTCTGCATTACGTCCGATGCAGCGTTGATAATTTGGTCAAAATCGCGGCTCTGTTCGTACCTTGAGGTTTGTTGAGGGGGTTGGAGTGGGTTCCTCGTATGTAGAGGCTGCGTAGGCCAGACGGGTTCGATACCCGTTATATTCGCTTTTTTTTTCTTCCTTTTATTTTTACAATTTTTTTGCGATTTGTTTTTAGATATGAAATTACTTCTTCCTAGACGCGATACGCAAAAGAAATGAAAAACATTAACAAAATGGAAACCACAGCACGCGTGCTGCGAGCCTGAGACTGCTGCGGGTGACTTATCTGTTAGCTGTAGATGAGAAGTTAGCCAGTGCAGTACAACCGCTAACCAGTGGGGTCTTTAACCTGCACCACGCTGTAGTAATTTCACGAACGCGTGCCGGTACCACGACCTACGCCGGTACGAAACTCATCCTGGTCGAAACGGGCAGCGGGTGGGGGTAACTTTATTTTTTAATTCGAGTTCCATCGGACGTAACTTTAATTTTCACACTGGGTTCCGTCGGACGTAACTCGAAACCTTGGGATAAAGTTACGTCGGACGTAACTTTACTTTTTATTTGGAGTTCCGTTGGACGTAACTTTAATTTGCATATTGGGTTACGTCGGACGTAACTCGATTCCTTGCGTAAAGTTACGTCGGACGTAACTTTAATTTTTATTTCGGGTTCCGTCGGACGTAACGCTAGACACTGCGAAAAATAAATGTTGTAAATATCGCCAAATGCCTCGTCAAAACAAAATGTTCGAGGAAAACACATAAAAGGAGTAAGCCCACACCATGGATAGAACCCGGGTCTGATATGTATGAGGCAGACATCTTACCACGAAGTTATGGTGCCGCTTCGGAAACTCGCATTGTAACCACTGCCTATGTTGACCGCGGCAGCGCCTATCTCCACGAACCAGCCAATCCGGCGTGAGCACCGTTGCTAGGGTTTGTATCGCCTGGGCGTTAAAAATATGCCCCCGTGGGTCGGGGGCGGTGTCCTTGGTATTCCTTGGGCGCCGCCGGCGAGTGTTTGCCCTGCCCAGTGGCGGCTGTTTCAGAGGGGGCAAAACACACGTCTTGCCCCCTCACTCTGAGAACTGGGGGGGCAAGCGCCCCCTTGCCCCCCCGGTTGGTACGCCCATGGGCAGCGGATACAATATGAGTTTCCGAAGCGGTAGCGTAACTTAGTGGTAAGATGTCTGCCTCATACGTATCAGACACGGGTTCTATCTATGGTGTGGGCTTCTTTTATTTTTTTCCTCGAACATTTTGTGTTTTTTTTTCGAGGCATTTGGCGATATTTCACATCTTTTTTTACGATTAACACTGAAAAAAAAAACGAATGTTGTTGACGAAACATCGCTGAACTAAATCGTATGGGACTCTATTTACGGAAGTGCATGGGGGACAGCGGGGCTTGGGTTGCCAACTGGACGCCGCAAAGCGGCGTGTACGGGGGAAGGGGGGGACTAAGTGGGTTAATAGTTTTGTAATTAGCAGCCGTTCACTGTCGCCG
Organism: Ixodes ricinus; assembly: GCA_037355805.1. Taxonomy (NCBI): domain Eukaryota; kingdom Metazoa; phylum Arthropoda; class Arachnida; order Ixodida; family Ixodidae; genus Ixodes; species Ixodes ricinus. The sequence continues at coordinate 125,702 of JAZHYW010001097.1, read as the reverse complement.
CGAAGCGGCGTGAACGCAGGTGCGGGGGTGGGTTAACGCGCTTCGAGTGATACACACACCGTCCGAATCCGAAATTTAAGTTCCCGCGAGTTGCCGAGCAGCCAATCCGGCGTGAGCGTCGTTGCTGGGGGGTCTATCGCCTGCGCCGTAGAAGGAGCCAGTGACCAAAGCGCCCGGTGCGCACACACAATTGGCCCTCTCCTGCACCCCCCCCCTCTTTTACAACGCCTACACACACACACGCCGTAAAAGTTAGTGATGGACCGAATCCGCCAAACTTCAGATTCGGCAAAGTTCCGCACATGCCGACATTTTGAAGGAAAGTTCGGCAAAGATTCGGCAAAAATTTGGCAAATGTCTGAGCACGCGCACGAACGCGACGGGGCCATGGATCGCAAACGGACGCCGCGCAGTCGCGCGGTTACCATCGCACAGTTTAGTACAACCAGCGGTTACGGCGAGGTGTGGAGTAGGCGACACGGTAACTGTGCGTTTGTGAGCATTTGCGAGTGTGGTTCTCTTCAATATTTTCTGCTTCAAGAACAGGAAGATCGACCAGTAATTTACGCAGTCCACTGCGCAAGTGACAACTGATGCGGTGCATTCTAAATAACGTGATTTTCATTTGACCTTCCCATTGATGCAACGAGGTAAATGAAACATTGACTGACAACTGACAATTACGCTCAGTGCTCGCAGCCCACTGCCGTCAAATGGGGCAGAATCACGAAAGCTGGCCAGGATGATGGGATGCAGCTGGCATCCTCGTCATCATGTGATATATGTTTTCTCCCTTCTTTTCTTTCCTTTTTACGTACTTTCTGTAGTGTGTATATTCTGTACATTTATTTGTCTATTTTGTTTTTCATATGTGGTGGCGGGCTGGCCGCAGACATGTACAAGCTACTCGAAAAAAGTAATTAAGTTAACTTACTGAGTATTAGCCTCAAAAGTAATTTGAGTAGAGTAGAAATTACTCAAATGGAAAGTAATTCAGTAAATTACTAATTACCGTAAAAAAGTAGCGAATTACTTTTGAAGTAACTTTAATTTTTTTCTAGGCTAACAAGGAAGTACTTACATAGGTTTTGATGCGTTAGCGAAATTCTGCTAGCCGAATATAAAGCGGCTTGTGTTTTCACAGAAATGTTTTAATAGCTGGTTCTGCTTCTGCATGCCTAATTGTTGTGTACTTCTTTTTGGTCAAGGATGTACTGCGGATGTATCATTTCACCTTTGAGGTATAGCACTGCCTGAGCTTGATTTTGCAGACAGTGTTTGATTGCTTACAGTGTTGCGTAAAGTACGTCTAAAAACTACTTGGAAGTACAAAGTAAATGAGAGTTTATGTACTTCAAGTAAAGTAGTAAGTACACCGGGTGCAATGTACTTGAAGTGAAGGACTATAAATATAATGTACTTCCAAAGTAAAGTAGAAGTACTTTTTAACACTCTTTCAGAATGCCCTTTCATTCCCTATACAGCGTTGTTGTTGTTTTTTATTTTTTTTTATTTGCCGGTATGCATTGCTTCAGGAGAAATCGGAGGTGCATCAGTTTTTTTCGGAAAAAGCGGCAAAATCGGAGGTACATCAGTTTTTTGTTTGTTTTTGGAAACGGCGGCAACTAATACGCCATAGAGTAATTGCTTTATTCTCGCTGATGAACCATTTAACGCAATCAACTTATAAGGCACTTATTTGTATCAGTCTTATAGCCGCCATTTCTTCACTCAGAGAAATGACCAGACGACGTCTCGAAAGACAGCACAAGCTATACAGGAGCACCAGATTAACTTAAGAGCGGGTGCTGCACTTTGTTACCTCCTTTCAGTGAGGATGTAGCGTGTATACCTCCTGTAGTGGGCAAGAATTCCTACATTGGGGAGAAGCGGGGACCAGCCCTTTTTTTCCAATGCGTCAAGTCTCCTTGAGCTTCGGGATACAAACAAACGCCAGTCTTCGGCGCTAATCTCACAGTTACTCGGTTTCTCTTGCGTCCTGTCTGTTCGCTCCCCGCGCCTCATAGCAGTGTTGTTGCTGTGGGGGGCTCGTTAAAATGTTTTGGGGTTTTGGACTATCCAAATTGCTTTCTTCCTCCCTCCCCCTTTTCTACGCCACATGCTTCCCCCTCTGCAAATATCAGCTGCTCTTTTAACATCTTATCTCTGTTGAGAGGCAAAACAACCATTAAAATTGGAAAAGTAATTTGTAATTTGAGTAGAAGTCACTCGGAAAAGTAAAGTAAACTACTAATTACCAGAATAGAAATGTAATTGAAAGTTACTAAACTACCCAGAAAAGTAGTTAAACTACAGTAACTTGAGTAAAGTAGTTGAACTACGTACAAGTCTGGCTGGCAGGCGCTCTGGGTTAAGGGTTTTCACCTATCTGCCTAGCCCCGCACACCAACACATGGGCCCCTTCCAGTATGTGCAAATAAAATATAATTATTATTATTATTATTATTATTATTATTATTATTATTATTATTATTATTATTATTATTATTATTATTATTATTATAACAATGCTGTTTTCGGCTCACAAGTAGTTTGTGCCAAAACAGAATAATATTGCTTTTTAGTTCGCGTTATTTCGCGATTTTCATGTATCTGCAAAAAACTAAACACAGAACTATCATGCTCGACGTTGCATATCCGACATTCCTAACTCTCCCCATCTTCCTAAACATCCGTGTGTGTCCTAACACCAGAAACCGGAATTTTACAGGTTAAAAACGGCACGTTGCGAATATGGACCGCACACTTTCATGAAAGCTGACGTCAAGTGACTCAAATAAAAAAACATGCATATTTACAATATTGTTATCCCTTCTGGTGAAGCCTCAGCAGCCGTTGCATTCGTTTTCGCGCACGAAACGGTGACTCCCAGAGAAAGTAAGAACGCAGTGATTGCCTTTATTTTAACAATGTAAACACACTTGCAGGCGTGCGCTGATGAGGCCTCAAAATCAAAACTCTCGTAGCGTGATTCGTGACTGCGCCGGCTACTACCCAACCTCGTTGTCACGCCGCTTTCTGCAGGCAAGCACTAAAATTGCCAGTAAACACACAAAAGCGACATCGATACAATTATCTTGTAGAATATCACCCTATTTAGTGATAAGTGTGTCAATAGGCACTTCATGTTGTATATATGTTAAAAAAAACGTTTTTCGTCAGAAAAAATTAATATCAATGTTAAGTCTGATAACAGTGTATTTTTGCCGAAAATTGCCAAATATTTAGAAAAGTTCGGCAAAAGTTGTGCCGAATTTTCGATTCGACAAAAGTTCGGCCCATCACTAGTAAAAATATGCGACCCAGGGGGGAGGGGGGGGGGGGGAGTCTGGTTTGCCCCCCACTCAAAAACAAGTTGGTACGCCACTGTTCGCAGGTGTTGTTCGTGCGGTCTTTACCTTGAAAAGTGGCGTCGTACATATTCTACCGTTCCAGGGGAGACTCTGGTCGTCGTCGGCGCAGTCAGGCAAAAGGAAGAATTCTCTCTGGGTGCCGCCGCAGAAAGAACAGAAGCAAAACGGAAGGGGCCGTTGACATAGGTGCAATCAAAGTAGTCCAGCAGGTAGCCGATGTCACCGGTAGACTTTTCCCTGATGTAGGTTAGTCCTTCAGGAACAAGCTGTGGTGGAAGGAACGCCAGCCTATCCAAAATCCCGCACAGCTTTCTAAATCGGTCATCTGTCTTGTACTTTTCCAATAGGCCGTACTCCCGTTCCTTCAAAATATTTTTGTTTTGTTTTAATTCGCAACTTAATGGTGTGTATATTAAAGTTTTTCTTCAGTTTCCCTTTCACATTACCCTGAGATAATCCTTCATTTCAAACACATTTACTACGCACAACGACGAAACAATTTATTCCCTTAGCTATTTACTTTAAATATTACCCTCGAACCCCAAGAAAACCCATGCATTAGCAATGAAGAGACATTGTGCCTAACCTTTATCTGCGCGTTCAGCGTGACATAAGCACAGTGAAAAAGCGAGGTCACCGAGGGTGTCTTCGCTTCTTCGGTCACTCTTCGGGTTCATAAACTTTGGCTCACAAAGTTTTTTAGGCGTGGCGCAAGGGTGCTCCGGCGTACCTTGAGTCAAGCAAGCTTGATCTTATCAGCTCCACTCAGTTTCAGTGACCTAAACTTGGGTCCCAAATCGTTGCTTCTCCTCCTGTTATGGCTTATTTGTCAACACCTTTACATGGGATGGGGTACAAGTTATCCTAACACTGGTGCGATGTTCATCGCGTCCGCACTTTATCCCAGCCAATGTTTCGCCCGGGTAGCAAAAAAAGAAAAAAGAAAAAGAGGTGAGCTCTTGTTTGGGTCTGTGAAAAAACGGGTGATCTTTTGTCCGGTGAGCTTTTGTCCGGTGACCTTCTATCCGATGAGCTTTTGTCCGGTGAACTTTTGTCTGGTTACCGCTCGTGCCGTCGATCCCTTCAGATCATGAATTGAGCACGCGCTCACTGGGTCTGATTTCTGCAGCGTATACGATATCTATACTAACTCTCTACTATTGCATGACACACGTTAACTCACTAAATTTCTCATCTACAGCGTAAATCAATGTCGCCACACCTCAAAGGCAGACATTCCCTACGCTGTCTAAAAGCGAACGTTAATTCAATTCAATGTTTATTTGATGAAATGAAGAAATCGTTCCGATATTCTGGAACCGGCTACTTTAAACTCAAGGAATGAACAGTAGGTATGATGTATGAAGAACAATTATAAAATGTCGACATAATAAATAATGATTTGAAGTATACAGATACTTCTAGAATTCATAGGAATACACAATGGGGTATTACATGATAAAGACATATGTACCATATATTACAATAAGAGGGAATGAACATCATACTAAACATCTAAGAATAAAAAAAAACATTTTCAACTTATATAACTTAAGATATAGCCGCTATTTTAAAATGCTAATCGAAAATTCACGTAGCAAGGTTGATGCTCGCTTCTAATTTTTTTAAGTCATGCCAAGGGCCTAGAACTTTAGCCAAAGAAAAGACGATATTATCCAGTATGCTGGCTTAGCCCAACCCGTAATCGACTTCGTCACCGATCGTATGTAGGGCAGTCCATAATGATGTGTTCAACATCTTCCACTGGATGGCCGCACGTGCAACTCGGTGTCTCCACCTGTCGGGCCCGGTAAAGAAAGCTACAGGTGTACTCGACTTCAAGTCGGAGACGATAGTGAAGTATAGCTGTTTTCGAGGATGCTGTCGAGCCACGTGTCGTAGTAGAGTACAAACTGTCACGCAGCCGATGAATGTATTTCTTGGCATCACGTTTTGTAAAAGGGTTCAGGGGGATACTGTTACTTAAATGCGTTGCAGTGGCGGTACTCCGTTCACTGCAGCCAATGTCACAACCATAAGAGCTCGAGCTCACTGCATTGAAGCAATCTTTCGGAGAACAAGAGGGATCGGTGGCTGAGTGGACTAGCGCACACCAGCTCGGGAGCACGTGGAGCGGAAGCTCGCGCTACACAACCTAGGGATCCTGGGCTCAATCCCCACCCCTGCCCGTTTCGATCCGAATGAGCATCGTCGTGCGGTCGTGTATATTTCACTACTGCGTGGTGCACATTAAAGGCCCCAGGCTAGCGGTTGTACCGCACTGGCTAAATTGCTCTGAAGTTGCCGAATCTGAATGCCGATATCTGAAGTTGCCGAAATAAACCCCGGACAAGCTTCCCGGGACCGCACTATATACCTAAAAATGCTATTCATGTAAAGGGATGGAGATCGGATTATTATATTTCTTGGAATGACGACCGCCGATTGCGCCAGAAGCCTCCGATGCGCGCGAGGCCCCCTGGGATTACTCGCAACGGAACTGACGACAACAAACCGCAACGGAACTGACGTAAACAAGTCGAGCTGCCGACGCTCCACAGCGTGGAAGAAAGTTGCGCTTTGAATAATAGTAGACGGATGCCCGTCGCGTTGGAAGTTTGCCAACTAATCCAGCCAAGTTTGCTCCGCACTACCTGCCAGCCACCCGGCCACCCCCAGTCCTCCTCTGCACCTGCGTCGTAGCGACGGCGGCGACTTTGGTCTGTGGGTTTTTCGGAGTTCGGCGATTTCTTTCCCGTCCTGATACTTTGGCCATGACGACGTCTGACAGCAGCGTTCGCACGTCGCATTTCCGCTTCGACGTCTGACGGGGTTCGCACGTCGCATTTCCGTTTCGTCGCGCCACCACGCGGCGTGAGCGCACGCCGGAGTCAACGAGGTGGGTCGGAGCCAACTTACTCGTTGGCACTGGTGGCTCACCATAGCCGCGTTCTGCGTACTACAGGTTTGTTGTCGTCACGAAACGAGCTTTCAAAGAACTCACCAGGTGCACCTTATAATATTTATTTTTATAAATCATACATTTTAGACTACTTTATTGTTTCAAGTACCGTCATTTAAGAGCCATTCGTGTGCTGTTTATATCAAAACAACAAAGAATTTAGATTCTGTTTTTTGCTTCAGCCGTTAAGGCAGACTAACTTCAGGCTTTATAGACCTATGGCTATAGACGCTTTGCAGCAGCTGTGCATGGGCGCCGCCATAAGCGACCTTCAGTTTTTTGTTCCCTCTTATTACGTTCGCTTCACGTCATCGTTGCCACAGCAGGACAGGTTATTGCAACGTTAGGTGCTACTGTGTCCTCCTCCCCAGCATAGGCCCCTGTGGAGGCTCATAAACGCCCGCTTCAGTGGCTCGGAATTCCGGCAAAACAGGGGAAGGTCGGCTATGGCGGCTCAATCTGGCGCGTGTGCAAAGCGTCTATATTACCCAAGCATCAAGGAGAATGCAGGGATTGGTGTTCCACGCGCCGCACGTGCAGGTCTCAGCAGCCGTAAATTTTCTAAAGCAAAAACCTAAAACAAATTGTATCTTGCACGCGCATTCGTCAACGTTTTATTTTGGTTATTTGCTTTGAATCTTTTATACCGGGAAGGCGTGCGCGTGCGGCGCGTGGAACACCGATCACTGCATTCTCCTTGATGCTTGGGTAATAGACCATTTGCTGTCTTACCCAAGCATCAAGGAGAATGCAGGGATTGGTGTTCCACGCGCCGCACGTGCTGGCCTCAGCAGTAGTAACTTTTCCAAAGCAAAAACCTAAAACAAATGGCATCTTGCACGCGCGTTCGTCAATGCTTTCTTTTGGTTATTTACTTCGAATCTTTTATACAGGAAAGGCGTGCGCGTGTGGCGCGTGGAACACCAATCCCTGCATTCTCCTTGATGCTTGGGTAAGACAGCAAATGGTCTATTTAGCAAATGACCGAGCGAAAGCGTCGCGGTGGTCGGCCCTCCACGATTGGCCGAACGCTGGCTTTGACGTCAGCAAAGGATTCCTAATCGAAGGAAATATGAGTAATGTAAGAAGTTCGATTTTGACGGTGTTGGCAGTATTGGTTTAAAAGTGCAATGATTTCCAGCTTTCACCATGCTAATTGCAAACACCATCGAACTTGTTGTTCACAAGGTCATGACGTCACGAGAGGTAGCCATAGGAGGGCGCCACCCAAACATCTCGCGCGCTAATAACCACACACACGCACCAATTTTTTTAACAGTTACTGTACTCCGTTTTATACTTCGTATGAAACGAGCATTCCCAGGATTTACATTACACCCTCCAAAACGTAGCGCATACAAGCTTAAAAGTCTCGTCACTTTGGCATCGAACAACAATACAGCGAACTAGCGTCTAGATGCTCAGGCTCCGCATCGGTGTCTGTCGTCAAATTCTTCCTTCACCAGCCGTCAAAGGGCCGCCATTAGCATGTACAGATACACTTAGGTGATGATAGCTGTCGAAGTGGCCAGACTGAATTTTGGACAGGGTTCCATTAAAATTAGCAAGTTCTTCACAAATTTGATACACAAGAGAGTGATTTTCACCGAGATTGTTCATTGTCCTAATAGACTGTAAAGCTACCTTCACGTGACCTATACAGCCATTCAGTTTCTCCTCTAAATTGAGCGGGAAATTATACGTCACGTGGCACACCAATTCTCTAACCAATTCTTTATAATGCATATCATACGTTATTAAATTTTTAAAATAAAAACGCTGCCTTTTTTTTTTCCTTTTTTTACAAATTAGCAGTGCGATTGCAACTTAAGAGTGCGCAAAGTGCGCTTGCGGTGCCAGAGGAGGGAACGGAAATCGACATCACTGGCGCTCTCTGCGTGATTCGTTTCGGTTGAAGCCGAGTACTAGAGCGACATTTCTCGCCCCATAGTGTCCTCTACAATTATTTTTTTTATAAAAATTTTCTACATGGTTATGACCACATTGAAGTCAATCGGCGATTCTCCAAATGCATTATGCCACCAGAAAAAAAAATATATATATATATTTTTAACGTGAATTAAATGTTTTATTTGAATTGATACATTTCGTCTCTTTTCTAGTTGTCGCTATGGTCACAAACTTGGCCCTGGGACAAAACACGAACAAAAAAGCACCCGTAATGCAAGTTTTCTTTTCTTTTTTTAATTTTATACAATTAAAAAAAAAAGAAGAAAAAGACCGTTGTACATTGAAAACGCGGAACCCCATTTAGGAACTCCCTGGCCCTCCTTACTTCTCGCCTGAGGGTGGGGGTAAATGAGTTGGGTGAGCGCACTCATGGGTGATCTTTGCGGAGCCGTGCCAAACAATGCGGGTGTATTTAATTAAAGGAAGCTTGGCAGCCTCAGGCTGAGGTTAGCCGGCTGAAAATAGATCGCTGGACCAGAGGGCCGCGGGCTGCCGATCCCGGCACAAAGGCCCCATTCACGCTGTAGCGCTTGAAAGGCTGGATTACACGCAAAAAAACACCCGAAAAAGAAAAGCAGAATTCAAACTTGAAAATATATGTCCACACAATTAAAATAATAAGAAAACAACAAAACCAGCTTGATTATGCGTGCAAAGACCATAGATCAGACAATATGTCCCGCACAAACCACATACACCTATTTCTTTTTTATTAATTTTATATTTATATTTTTATTTTTTAAACTTTTATACTTTTTTACTTAATTTGTTTATGTAACCTTAACGTCGTATAACGCTCGTTCATGGCGTTCGTTCATGACGTTGGTTCACAATACTCGCTCACGACGCTCGTTCACAACACTCGTTCATGACGCTCGTTCATGGCGATTTTCTCATAGAAAACGGCACTTTAACACATTCTTCGCTAAAAAAAAAAAAGAATGAAACACACAACTTTACTTGCGATACGCAAAAAAAAAAGAAAAAGAAAAAAAAAGGTGGTTTGCGTGGAAGTTTTTGAAAATAGCCACGAAACGACTTTCGCGTCTTCCGATTTTCGTTCAATGTTCGGATGGTTTCTCGCCAGGGTGGAGAATAAAAATTCAATATGATTTAAGTCGGACCAGTTTTACTATGGTGATTTAAATCAAAGGTTTGCACCGAAAATAACCCCGAAACTTTTATTATTGACCGTTTGCCTATCGTTTGAGGCTTCCAATGTGCGATAATAATCCCTGGAGAAGGGGGACAAAAAACAAAGAGCAGTGGAGCGCTCTACCAACTGAGCTAACCAGGAGTTCGATGTCAGTTGAGCAAACGGGTTTTAAAAGCTGCCACCACTCTAACACCAGCAAGGATGAACGACCTGTATTTTAAGGTTATGATCAGACTTGTGCCCGTTACTTAAAAAATGTTATGGATTACAATTACAAATTACCGAGCACCAAATGTAATGGATTACCGTTACAAATTACTTTCGTTGAAAAGTAACGGATTACTTTACTCGTTACGTTACAAATTACTTTGACGTTACTTTTCCAGTACGCTTATCAAGAAAAACAATAGAAACAATTTTGATGTTTTCAAAAATGTTCTGCAACACTACTTTCCATTTCTCATACACCCGCATTATGGTAGCCCGTGTCAAAATAAACTATTTTACTTGAGAGAAAGATTGTAGGTGCAAGGTTCACCTGTAAGCTGACAAGGCTGCGAAAGCTGCAACCACAACCGCCATCCCGCTAGCTTACAACGACCGGAAATGATCCCTGGAATTCTGCAGACAAAGCTAGCGATGCGCATGCTCAGTAGCAGCATCTACCTCCGCTAAGAGATATGGAGGTAAGGAACCTATCTACGAAAGCTCCCATTGAAAACGGGCCTTTCAAGTGGTGCAAAAGTGAAAAACAATTAAACATGAAGAGGTTTCTCAGAAGAAACATGCGATGGAAGGCGATGGAAAGAAGCTAAGTCTACTCGGCATTGTCTGCTTGGTCTTTGTTTTTCACGTATAGTATTTTCACGTCTTTCTAGTGGTTCTGGTAACCGGTTAGACGAAAAATCGATTTTTTCCCGGTTATTTTTCTCTTCACGATGGTTTTTATTTAAATGTGTTGAACTTGCTATCTCTTTGCCTCTGAATTGCCTGCTCATATTGCTCCAGTTTATTTATTATGTTCATATTTAAAAAAAAAGTTACGAGTAATTAAAGTAATCCGTTACCAATATTTTTTATCGAAATTACATTACAAATTACTGCCGTAAAAAGTAACGTGGCAATTACAAAATTACTTGAAAAAGTAACGGATTACTTCCCAAGTCTGGCTTATGATCATAATGGAAATAAGGCAAAGGTGCAAGCAGGAAAGTGATATATTTCCCGAAGGGGGAGGGGGGGGGGGGCGACATTACCAAGTTACAAATGCGATTTCGTCTAGCAAATAATTATTCGAAATAATTTATTTTGCTGTGCAACATGGCAATGAGAAGTCAAGCTCTAGATACAGGAGCAGCCGAATAAATATGCGATTACGCTTAATTTACTTTTGCCATCTTATCGGTTTTGGCGGCAAACGTTACTCTGTGCATATTACTCTGTCCTAGTACCAAAGTAGCCATTACTATCGTTTTGGTTGTGATATTGCTCGAACAGTTTTAACATGCGTCATGCGAGGTCTCACTTTACTCCTTCGTGTCTCGAATATCGAAGTTGAAGGGGATGAAGACAGTCAGTGAGAGTATTGAAGACAGAAAGGCAGAAAAATGGATTGTTTAAACAAAACAAAAAAAGAACTCGAGGCTTGCTTGATGCTGGTTTGGCTATCCCCCAACAAATCACCTCATCATTCCTCGTAAAGTTGAGACAACACCCAAGTAGAGAGCTACTGTGGAGCTGCAGGCTGGCGCTCGGTAAACCGGCCAGGCGCCTCTGAGTCCGCGGTTGACGGTCGCTGAAACTTCTTCGCCTTCTCGGTCGCGTCTGATGACGCCTTCGTATTTTGCCGCCTGTTGCCGCCATAGAACAACACATCGCCGACAACACGTAGCTGTTCCTTCGCCTTTTATGTTCGCTTTTTTTTTAATGCGTTAGCATTAGGACGCTTGTTTTGACGAAAACCCGGCGGTGTTCTTCGTTTGTGACTGCCGGGGAGAGAAGGAGAAGCGACGCTTCCATTGGTCCGAAACGCAGACGCCAGCACGCGTCAACCTTTCCCTCTCTCCCCGGCGCTGACAAACTGACAGACACCGCCGGCTTTTCGTGAAAACGAGCCCTTCGTTTTCGGCAAAGTCACGCGCACAGCCGGCGCTAAGCCAGAGAGGAGGAGGCGCCGCGCAACGCCTCCTGGTAGCAAAGCCGTAGTGCTGAATGAGATGGCGTAATCTGAGAAGGCCAGCGCTGGACACAGGTTGGAAACGAGTGCTGCATCAACGCTCGGCTTCGAGTCAAGTTTGAGCCGAACGTTGACGCAATCGTCGTGTCCAATCTGTGCCCAGCGTTGGCCTTCGCTGATGACGCCATCTAATTCAGTACTACGGCTACAGTGGCCTGGAGAGTTGTAGTGGACTCACGGGACGGCTCGGCCTGACGCGTTTGATGTCGACGCGGCGGTGGTGCTGTAAGCTTTTCCTCCTGAAACTTTCCAGCGCGCATAGGCCAGACCAGGTCGGCTAGGGCGGCTCTTACCAATCGCGGGCAGCGGGCGGGAGAAGTTTCAGGAGGAATCTACTGCTGCGCCTTCGGCATTTTCGACATCGGACGTTTCAGCGCGATACACAGGGGACATAGGGCAATGAGCCCACTACCCAACTTCTAGGGCACTGTATACGGCTTTGTTATCTATAAGTACTGCGCCGCGGCCTGCTGGAATGCGGGCGTGTTCAGTTGCCGCCCTGCCGTCTTAGCGGTGCATGAGCTGTGATATGTGTGTGTGTGCAGTTAAAACGATGGATGCGGTTCCTTCAGCGAGTGATATGGATGCGGTTCCTTCAACGAGTGGTATGGATGTGGTTCTTTCCACCGAGAGATACGGATGACCGCATCCAAAGGCGTCGACGTACTCTGACAGGCAGAGTATAGAAAAGGGGGCAAAGAAAAAAATTACAGTAAGATCCATTGGTGTATTTTTAGGGAATATGTTACCTTGACCATTGGGAAACGCCATATGCGAGGGGCGTTTATAAAGTTCGTGTTATTGTCACGAAGGAATAGAGATTCAGCAATGAAACTCGAGAAGGAGTTGAGACTTTCTCTACATGTTCGCCACCAAAAGTTACCCACTTTTTCCAGGGATGCACCACATGCCGGAGGCCATTGTTATAGAACTCCTCGTCTTGAGTGTTCAGGAATCGCTCCACTTCAGCAATCACTTGGTCGCCGCCCTTGAAATGCTTTACTCGTATTTGGCCACGCTAGAAGCGCCTGTGCCATTTAACCAGTGTCATAAACTAGGGCGTTGTCCCAGAACCACGCTCTTAGACTGAAACGAATATCCTTGGCATTGCTTCCCTTCAAATGAAAAAAACGGATCACTGCATGTGCTTGGCACCGACGGGCGGTGACATTTTTGTTTCGACTCCCTGGTGGCGTTCCGAGCTACTATAGCATGCAATGTTTATACTGTGCGGAAATTAGAGGGACGCGCGCTTATTTTGAAGCCTGTTTTGTTCCGTTTTCTATTTTTATTTTTTGTGCCGATAATACGAACTTTATGAACGCCCCTCGTACGTCCCCCTTCGGGAACCGCTAACACTGACCCCATAACGAGGCCTAAAAGAGGCAGCCAGAAATAAAGGACCTAAAAATGAAAGGCAAAAGAGAAAAGGGAAGGGGTCAGCGTCAGCGTTTCCCGAAAGGTAAACACTCTGTGCGGCATTTCCAAGGTCATGCTAATGCATTCCCTAAAAATCCACCAATGAATCTTCCCGTAATATTTTTTATTCTTTTTCCTTACGAGCCGCCGGGAGCATGCCTCAAAGCGCATTTGCCCCGCTTTTGTCAAAAAGGCATTTCTGCTGCTGTCGCTGCGAGTGAGCGTAAAACTTTTTTTTTTTTCATCAGTCCCTTCGTTTTGCTTTTCTTTTTTCGCCTTTCTTTGTCTATTTTGTTGGGCAATGTATTTCCTGCCCTGTGCAAACTACTAGTTTCCTCTTTTATTGCTACTTTTTTCGCCTAAAATTTAATTTTCCAGAATTTCTCGTATATTAGTGTTGACGAAGTGTTTGCAGTTCATTTTCTCGTTGCTCTTCAATCGGATTCATGGGTGACACCTGTCGATTTGCGCATGCACCCTCCATGGTGCACATATAAGGCGAGCGTACAAAATGTCGCCCAAAATAATTTAATTTTTTTTACGGCAAAAATAAATTGCACCAATGAACGCTCATTTTCCACCCAAACGTAGCCCTCACGGTATGAACCAGATGCCAAAGTTTCAGATCTAACCATTATCTTATTCAAAAATCATAAGTGATTAATTCTGACATTTCCAATGAGAAAATGGTGCCGTTTCTGCCCGTTTTCGGTAACTGGCGCCATAGAGCTCCGCGTATTATAACTTCGGCCGCCATTTTCCCGTTGATAACTTCAGAAAATCGCTTATAACTTTTGAACAGGATAACGGTTGGTGCTGAAACTTTGGCATTTGGTTCGGACCTCTAGAGCTACATTTAGGCGGATAATGAGCGTTCGGTGATGCATAGTGTATTTCTGCAATAATTAAAACCCTATAGCTTTTTTTTTCCTTTTTCTAAGGGAGGTCCTTTTTTTCTTTTTTTTGCTTTTTCGAGATTTTTTTTTGTGTGGGGGGGGGGGGGGTATGTGTGTGGGGCGGGGCGGCATTTTCCGTGGGGGGGGGGGGGGGCTCTGCCTCTGCCGGGAAATTTCGTAGGGGCTTGGTAGTCGGCGCCTATGGGCGCAGGCGAGCTGGACAAGAATAACGATAATAATCCATGGAGAAGGGGAACAAGGGGGAGAAACTAAAATCTCCAAACACAGCTAACACAGCTATAGACCCCCCCCCTTTTTTTAAGGGCGCCGCCATCTTGAAAATTGAGGCACCGACGACGCCGTCTAGCGGCTTAAAGCTTGAAGTATAGGCTGGTTCTGGCAGCTCAGCTATCTGGGTAGGCAACGGTGTGGGTTTGGGGTGTACTTAGCTAGACTTGGCTATGGTGGGCTACAATAACTTGACCGGAACTTGGCGGGTTGAATCGAGCTGGATAATGACAGGTCGTCACCATGCCTCCTCGAAAGAACGAGTACGACGATTGTTGGGTGCTTTGATTGAGTTTATACAACGAATGTATATGTATGAGCAGTTTAATGTAGTGAACGTAGGTAAGCTCTCGGCATTTGTTAGCTGCATCTTGAGTAATGGCACGTTGACATTTTTATACCCTCCACATGCCATGCAGAAATAGCACACCTTGCAGTGATAACTTAAGCGGAGCACCTGGCGCGCGACTGAAAAGTCCGGATAGGACCCTGGTATCGAACCAGGGTCCTATCCATTTCCAATGGAGCGCTCTATCAACTGAAACTGAGCTAACCAGGAGTTAAACGTCAGTAGAGCAAACGGGTTTTAACAGCTGCTACCAGTAACTTCAACGAGGGTGAACAGCCTGCATTTTAAGGTATCATAACCTTAAAATGCAGGCCGTTCACCCTCGTTGGTGTTACAGGTAGCAGCTGTTAAAACCCGTTTGCTCTACTGACGTCTAACTCCTGGTTAGCTCAGTTGGTAGAGCTCTCCACTGGAAATAAAGAGGTCCCTGGTTCGATACCAGGACCAGGCGGATTTTTCAGTCGCACGCCGGTCACCTAGTTGTGGTTGGAGATTTGTGTTTGTCCTTTGTCCCCCTT
The DNA here is from genome assembly GCA_037355805.1 of Ixodes ricinus. Taxonomy (NCBI): domain Eukaryota; kingdom Metazoa; phylum Arthropoda; class Arachnida; order Ixodida; family Ixodidae; genus Ixodes; species Ixodes ricinus. The sequence goes on along the minus strand of JAZHYW010001097.1, from coordinate 110,533 downwards.
ATTCACCTTCTACAGGGATTATTATTGTTATTCTTGTCCAGCTCCCATGTAACTTTACATTATTTGCAAATATCATCACTTTTTATGTGCATTTGTTTTATATTCTTATCTAAGAACCGTCAACAGAGTTATTATATAAGGCTGAACACTAGCAAAACGATATGCTCTTCTGAGCGAATCGGAGAGTGGAGCTGGATTTCTACATTCCGCGTCGTTCGTCAGCTACGCAACGTCCTATTGCAACAAAATCGGAACGCAAAAGAAAGAAACGAATAATAAAAAAGTATATAATATGGCATATTGCAATCAAATCAGAGCGTGAAAAAATAATCAAATAAAGCTTTTTAATTAACCAGAAAATTTCAGATTTTGTTTTTTCTAGCATCAATAAAAATGTGTTCATTAAACTGTACTTTTAGTAATTCTTTTTCCCACATTGTTATCAGTGAATGGATGAAATTGATCAATCAATATGCCATATTAAAAAAATACATCTAGAGTTAAATAATCACTTTTTTTCTAGCTACGGATATTTCAAGAAAATTAGTTTGATTTAATTAAAATAAAACTAATTTACTTAACTAAAAAAAGCTTTTTTTAACTTTGGTTACATTTTAATTGAAACGTAGTCAAGCGACGGCTCAATGCTATCTGCAAGATGTTTCACCATATGGCTGCATCCTATCCCGTAGCCATGCCTCAAGACCGACTCTTGAAATAGTAGGATGTTTAATAAGAGAACTGGCACCTTATTTCATCACCTTTTTTAGTTCGTATTTGTAGGCAGCATACAAAGTGCTTTTTAAGATTGATACAGACTGTTTTTTTTTATGCGGGAAAGACACTAATATGGTATGTGCAGTCTTTTTTATAATTTTAACATTTTTTTTAGTGAAGATAAACTTATAATTCAGATTAGAAAATCGCTTAGTATCATTAGCAACCACTGAATCACAATTAATTCTTGCATACCGTGACGATCAGCAGCCTATATGATATCTCCCTGACTGTACAACTCCCCCGTACAAATTGAATTTTAGTGTAGCTTTCACGGCTTTCTTGTGTGGAGCCTTAGATCACCCCTCTTTGCCTGTTATCGTTTGCGCCCGTAATCGCCCTCCTGGCCGTGACAATACTTTCGTTAATAAACTGTACGTTTGTATGGAGCACGTTTTTTTATTTTATTTCCGGGTATAGTCCGTTGCAACTCAAGAAGGTAGGGCGAGGGAAAGGAAGGCCGGGGTCGAGGAAGCAAACGGAACGCTAGAGAACAGAGGGGGAAACCTCTTTCTTTCCGCAGCGTTCCGTCTGCTTCCTCCTCCCCGGCCTTCCTTTCCTTCGCCCTACCTTCTTGAGTTACAACGGACACTAGTACCATTATTTTTGGTGGGGATTTCATTACCCGGGTATAAATTGGAGAGAAGGAATTAGTCTTACCTCTTGTACGGTTGGCGCAGAAGTGTCAAATCGGATTAACCTGATGCATCGCTTTGTTTTCGCGCAAATTGTAAAGGAACCCACAATAATAAATTCTGTTTTGGTCCTTGTTTTCACTTCGCACTCGGATGATGCGCGGTCAGTTCGTATTCTTGACAAAATCAGCGATCATAACATGGTTTTAGTTGAAATGTCTCTGCCATTATTAACAAGAAAGATACGTCCTAAACTCATCAATGTATACAGCAAGGTTAACGAATCTGCCCTAAACGAGGCCTTTGAGCGGTTTGCTTCGGAATACGAACACCATTTTAATGAAAAATCAGTGGAGTCGAACTGGAAATTACTAAAAGACGAGTTTAAGCAGTTGAAGTAAAGTAAAGAGGGCCAAGTAAAGAGGGCCTCTCCATAAGCAGAGAAACGATCTCAACGAAGTGTTAACAAACCTAGAATCAGCTACCGTCTTTATCAACTATTTTTTGTTTGTGTTCACCGTAAAAAATACCAGTACCCTGCGATCCTATCTGTAGACTACTTAACATTTATTGCGAACCTATTGTCTTTGACCGAAATGGTATCCTGAATGCAATAAAAAAAACTCTCCCACAGCTCAGCCCCTGGCGACGACAATATCTGCCCTACAGTTCTAAAAAATAACAAAGCATATATCATCTTACCTTTTCCGTCGGTAGTTTCAACAATCACTTTACTCGGCTACACTCCCGGAGGACTGGAGATTCGGAAAAGTGTTACCCATTTTTAAATCCGGAAACATAGGACTACTCGAATCAGAAACCTATATCAGAATCATAATCAGTTTATTTTTGTCACAGCGCTTTTATACACGTGACAAGGGGGACCAGAGAAAAAGCTGCAAGTTTACAGCTTGACGGGTTCCTGCCCCCCAAATCGCTGACAAGTGTGCCATGCAAACGTTTTGAACATGTCGTCTATACTCCCACATTATGAACAACCAACATGGTTTCAGGTCGGGACATTCATGGGAAACCCAGCTTTTTGAGTTTGTAGCCGATTTGCATAACTTTCAATCGTCTAAACCCACTGGCGCCATCTTCATCGATTTCTCTAAAGCATTTGACACGGTTCCTCACCAGCGACTCCTATACAAATTTTCTGAACTTAACATCCATCCATCAATTATGCTCTGGATAGCTGAATTCTTAATTAACCGTAAGCAAGCTGTTCACCTTGGGCATGCCAGATCACTAAGCCTGCCTGTGCTGTCGGGCGCACCCCCAGTGCAGCGTTCTCAGTCCACTTTTCTTTCTTATATATATTAACGATCTTCCTCACCAGATAACATCATCTATTAGGCTTTTCGCGAATGATCGCGTAATTTACCGTCGCATCACTAACCCGGAAGATTCGGTACTATTACAGCACGATCTAAATGTTCTGTCTCATTGGTGTAACACAAGGTCAAAATAACCAAGAGCAAACTTTTAACATTCACTGGTCAGCGACCTCCTACTGTACGTAACTACACCTCACTAACACTGCCTTTCGAAAAAAGTACCAACTTACAAATATTTAGTCGTAACATTTTCCGGAATCCTAACTTGGAATGCTTACATTGACAATATAGCGACTAGTGCATGCAGATCTTTACTTTTAAAATATATAAAGCGTAACCTCAACCTCACTCCCCGTTGTGTTAAACTAACTGCCTATAAAACTTTCGTCCGATTGAAATTGGACTACGCCGACTTTATTTGGTGGCCTGATCAATCATATCTCATTACTAAACTCTAATCGGTGCAAAACAAGGAATCACGTTTTATAACACACATGACTATTCGCCAACGTCAAGCGTAACTGCACTAAAATCCAACCTCGACCCATGCCCTCTATCTGAAAAAGCTCAACTTGCTCGTCTTGTCCTCTTTACACAAAATTTACTATTCCTCTTCTGATTTTCGAAATAACAACTGTCACCCGCCACCTCACATCTCCATGCGTCATGACCACAGTATAAAAGTTAAACCTCTATTCGCGAGAACTAATAAATTTCAAAATTGCCCCACTTTCTCTTGATATTTCTAACTGGCATTCCCTTCCTCAAAAACCATAGTACGGAAATCTCACCCCAATACATTCCGTGAACTCTGTAAGGCAGACCTGAAAGTGCTGATCTTTAACATGTTTATTTGTTAGTACTTTTTCTACATGTTAGGTTTTGATATTTGTCCTATTAGTTGGTAGTTTTGTGTTTTCCCATTTTTTACCTTGTCGTCACTCTTCTGCTATCTGGATAATATGTCATTTTATCCCCTCATTTAATGCATTTCATTTGAAATGCCTTTGAGGTACAATAAACTAAACTAAGCTAAAGCCTAAAAAGACACACTTTATAACGATCCAATGCTATCCCAGCAATGCATTTTATAAAAAAAAACAACAAAAAAACATCCACAATAAATGAAAAAGAAAACACATACACAAAAACATTGTATCGTATACTTTGCCGCCCATTATGGACGTCGCAAGAAGGCGGTGTCAACGGTCCCCAGAGGCCCCGGGGCCCTAATTAAACTGGAGATTTGGAGAGGCTTTGCGCAAATCGGCGCGAACGCTTTCGGTCCCAGAAAGCGGCGGGCGTATGCGTGCGGGTTTCCGAGGATTCGTAAGTAAGCCGCCGATGGAAGCCGCGAAACCGATTTCTATCGATGGGGCGCGTACGGGCTCTAATCGCCCTGCAGACGGCCGTCTCACTTTCTGCTTCGCGGTGACCCACGTGTAGCGGTCACCGAGACGCAGCACAGTTTTTAAAGGTACGCGCATGCGCAGGTTGCTGTCTCACCGCAGGGGCCTCCACGGCGAACGATTCAATGACCCGCAATCAATAGCCCTGTTCTGCCCCGCAAGTAGGGGGCGAAATATGCGACAAGGCCGATCGCCGCGGCGGTCGGGAAGATGGACCCGGCCGTCGCAATGACCCTCTCATTAGTGTCGTCGTTGCTCGGGCGTTTACCGGGCTGTAGAATCCGATGACAGGTTATGGCGTTTTCGTGGCTGGATACCGAGATATAATGAACCCGTGAAATAATGATAAGGTTCTTGTTGTAGTGGCTAAACGTCTTTTTGTTTTATTGAAAATTTGCTCACTGTATGAAGGTATCCGAAATATAGCAGATGTATAAAATGCTTGAACATAGTTATTGAACGGTAAAGCTACGTACCGCCTCGTGTCATTTACATTTAAGGGCAACTCCGGTCAATATTTTCGAGTTTGGGATCACGACGGTTTACGGCTCAGTCAGCGTTTCTGAATAAAAAAAAAAATATAACTTTTTCCCCCCGGTAATGTGGGGCAGTTTTATAAATATCCCGGCTCAAAGTTTGGTTTCCGGGCTTGGCAGAACCGAAACTAGCTGCCAGAGAGGGATGGCAACACTGATATCAGCTGTACGTCCGCGACTTGACGCATGGAGGGAAGGTGGTGCTGTTGTACGCGGTACAACGTGCGGAGTCAACCGCAGCACCACCGCTATGTGACGCGACGGTTGTGCTGCGGTACGCGTCGCTTAGTGCTGCTTGACTAAAAGCTAACCCGCTTGCCTCCTGCTAAACAGCAGCTAGTCGCATCTTTAAAATCGGTTTTAGTGGAGTGCGCCACTTCACTTTGACGTAATATTTTGGCTGTGATGATATTTACTGCCATAAAGCGATACTTCAGTCATTTATTTAGGTTTAGGTTTTGAAACTGACACCCTCCAAAATTGTTTTTCCTTTTTTGTCAGGCGATTCATTATGGTGTCAGAAGACTACCCAATTAATATTTTGCTACAGAGTCACGTATTTTTTTAATAAAGCCAAAAAACGCAACTGCTCAAAACCAAAACCGAAACTCCCGGACTGGACAGAGAAGTGGAGAGGAAAGAGTGAGTGGCAGAAGTCACGTGGCTACACCCGACTGTGCGGGTTTTTTTTTTTTATTCTCCGCCATTTTTTGCACGTAGCAGACGAAATGCGTTTCAGGATCCGTTTGCCGTGCGATTCCTTTGCAGTTATGTTTGTTCCGCTCGCTGTTTTGTACCTCAAGATGAGTTGTTTTGTACATTTAAGTGTTGAAAATGAGTAGTGAGTGCCCGGGGTGAATTCCCGTGATCGGCTCCGAAAAGAATACTCCCAAGATGTTGCGTGAAGAGCTGCCTCACATGTCCTGCATCTGAAAGTGGCATTGTGCGGCAGAGTGCACAAGTTTCCGAAAGATCAACGGGTCGGGATCAATGGCTGGCTGCAATTCCTGTAGAACAGTTACGCGAACCTCGAAAGCGGACGCCACCCGATTCATATGCTCCTTGCTTTTTGTGGAAAGTGACTACATTGAGTTCGCAGGTGTCAAAAATGGAATCCCATACCATTTAGTTCAGCGACCTATCGTCCCCAACAATTGTTTTTGTTTTTTTCAGTGATAATTGTTAAAACATGGCGGAACCCATCCTTTGGGAATGATTATCTACGTTAATGCGAATAGCATCAAACGGTGCGGAGTTATGCGCGTTCGTCAGGTGGCCGGCACACTCTAGATACGCACAAGCCACCACTCTTGAGGCGATTCTAAATTTGTTGACACTTTCACAGCCCTGCGCACGATCTCCTGCAGCCCAGCACGTGCGTTTGTGTCATAGGAAGGCGAGCAAGCATCGCGCCATACGCACAAACACTCAAAGATGGTACCGACCAGACTTTCTGGCGTCTCAGTGCTATACTCCGCTTCAGCTTGGGTCCAGACGCAGCCGATGCTACAAGCGCGAGCATGTGGCCCTGAACAGTGCTTGCACTGCACGAGCGCGCGTGCTTGGCAGGGACGCTGAAAGCCCGGAGCTCGCGCTCGTAGCATCGGCTGCGTCTGGACCAAAGCTGAGACAGTAAGGCGGACGTGAGCGATCGAAAGCGTCGCTGTGGTCGGCCCGCACCACGATTGGCCGAATGCCGACTATGACGTCAGCAAAGGATATCAAATCGACGCAAACAGAGAGAATGTAAGAACTTCAATTTTGACGGTGGGCAGTGTTACTTCTTGAGAACGCTATGATTTCTGAAGCTTCACTATGCCTGATTACAAATACCGCCCAACTTGTTCTTTCACAAGGTAATGACGTCACGAAGGTAACCAAACAGGGGCGCCACCGTAAACATCTCGCCGCCATTAGTTCAGCCAACGGTATTCTACAACAGTTGTTTATATCTTTACCATAGGACGCGCTTAACAGCGCTGTCACAGCTACCGGTGCGCGCGCGTTCCATGCACGAGGACTCATTCCGCTCTCGTGCTAAGCCTCACGAGAGCGGAAATGAGCCCTCGTGCATGGAACGCGCGCGATGGTAAAGATATAAACAAGTTTTTTAGAGTGCTTTGAATGACTGCCTTCATAGCTCTGTGGTTAGCGCGTCTGCTGAGCTACTGGAATAGCTCTTTCGTTCGTAGTAGTGTAGCCGGTCGACTGTAGGTCGGAAGGTTTACTGCCGATTTCCCTCCAGCAAAGACACTCCTAGGCTCGACGTCGGGCAGCACCACGCATTAGCCACATTCGCACCTAGTAAAGAAATCGTACGCGTGCATATTCAAATTGAAGTACGCATTTCGTGCTGGACGTTTGCGCGAGCGATGTCCTTAGCCGCGAGAAGGGGCGACGGCTCGGCGACGTCTTCGTGCAAATTGGCTTGGTGGTTGGGCGTGTCGTACAGAATGAATCCCAATTTTTTTGATCGGTCCAAAATTTCTCTTTCGAAGGAAGACAGATTCGCCGGTACCGCGAACGACAGTTCTGAAGTAGAGGTGCCACGCCCTTCGTCCGCTGCAATCGCCGTCCAGACCGCGAGTCCCACTATACGCGATATGACGCCATGTTGAGAATTACGCAGTGAATGCACAGAAAACTTCCAACTCTCTGTGCAACTTTTTTTTTTTTCAGTCAACGCATTTGCAGTTTTTAAGAAGCCACAAAAATAGGGCTTCATATTTTCTTATTTTTAATATTGATTGTGTGCCTTCAATGACCCATGACTTTGATTAAATTTGGTGGTTCTGTCTAAACCTTAGAAAACGGCCCGTGACCACGGAGATGAAAGTGAGCGCGACTCAAACCAGCCAGTTCTCGATCGGCGGTAAACGACCCATCTTAAGTGCTTATCATCAAGGCAGTTAGAAGCACTCGCGCCCATTCACCGCGACCAGACCGCGACAAGCGTCATCTACAGGGTGTTTGAACATGTGATCAAAAAATTGATTTGTGCCTGGGCGGAAGGGAACGGCACACTTACCGAGCTTCAAAACGGTTTTCGAAGAGACCGCAGGATTGAGGATAACCTGTTTGTCTAAACGCAGATCATAAAGATTTCCAGGAAGGAAGGCAGTGATCTGATATGCTGTTTCATAGATGTAGCCAAGGCTTATATATGACAATGTACCCTACGAGTCCTTACTCCATTGCCTTAGGAGACTCGATATGCCCGACTAGAAAACGGACTTGATAGGCAGGTTATACGTGGGAGTGTTGTTACAGCCGAGTTTCGAGGCGCAGTGTCCTCAAGAGTCAGCGTGAAGAGGGGCCAGAAACAGGGCTGCCCACTCTCACCGTTACTGTTATACACCACAGAGCTTGAACGACAACTCCTTTTGCCCGTTTTCGATTTTTCACTTCCACATGCAGAAGATAGATGCCTGACTCAGTCGACCATACCGGGCCTAGCATACGCTGATTATCTTCTCCTCGTGGCGGGTGAGATTAACACATACAAAAGCTAACAGACATTTGCAAGGAGCAAATGTCACTGTTCGGACTTAAATTCAATGTTTAGAAGTCAGCACTTATAAAGTCCGCTGGGAAATGCACCGGAAGCAAAGTATTGCACCTGCAGAATGAAGACATCGCGGCAACAGAAAAGTATAAATACCTGGGGGTCACACTAACCAACGCGCCCAACTACTGCGACGAGCATCAAATACACATTCGACAAGCGGCCAAGAAAGGGTCAAGCATTTTACGTCGACGCATTCGGCGGAGCTGCAACAAATATTTGATGGTGAGAGAGATCTGGAAGGCAGTTCACGTGCCCGGAATCACGTTCACCAATGAGATCACATGATACCTCGGCTGACACACGATCCTGGATAGAACGCAGGCAGAGTGATGAAGGTCTCCAAGCGCTGGCTTGTCACGGCAATGTGGCGATAGAGGCGATACAGATTGACTTTGGGTGGTCGAAGTTTGAGGCACGGTGAGCATCAAGTAAACTAGCATATCGGGGACGACTAGAAAACTCACCTGGTCGAGCAGGTCTTCGACACGTCAGCCAGAAGTGCCTCCAGACAAGGTGGATGAGGCGTGTATACCAGCTCCGGAAGAAGTAGAGTTTTTTTACTCACCCAATTCAGGAGCCGAGACAGAGCAAGTGGGCAAGGGAGGTGAGCAAGGGGGTAAAATAAGCGGAGACTACACACTTTGTCGAGCAGGCAAATAAGAAGTCGAACACTACAACTATACAGAGCCAACAAATAAAGTATAGGAGCGGATACCACTACGACAACAGCCTAGTCATCTTCTGTTTGGAGCTCGAGCACTGCAGCGTTGCAGACATATAATACGAGAAAATAATACAATTTCATATTTCATTTTTATTTTAATAAATACATTCTCTGTAAAGTTTATTGCTTACTCTTTTAATTTAATATATTCCACGGACCGTTCACATGAATTATTGTAGACGTTGGAACGTTTTAACTCGAGAGAAGAAAAAAGTTCCATCTCTGATACCTGGGTGATTAAAAGCGAAGAAATTAGGGGTGTGCAAATAGTAAGATTTACTCTCTAATCGAATTCCAATCGAATAGTGCCGAATAGTGGTGAAAAAATTGAATGCCGAATTGAACACGAATATTTATTCGCAATGTTCAGAAGACTCAAAACGGGTCTATGTTTCTGCATTATTTCGGTGGCGACGAAATGCGATAGCTTTGTTTTCTAGGAAGGTTATATTCCGCTGCTTGAATGTTGACGACCCGTAGTGCTTATAACCAAGCATCAAATGTGAGTACATTTGCATGTAATAACGATAATCATACTTAGCACGTCGCCACTTCGGTTCAGCTGTCTCCTCTTCAGTCCGCTCGATCCTCTTGCGAAGCATTCTGAAGACTGCGGCCCATTCAGTGAGCCCCTCTCCTCGCCTTCAGACCCGCGCACGCACGCGATAAGGAGAGGAGAACGGCACATTACAACTATCAATTCACAATCAATTCACAAATCCCCCCCCCCCCCTTTCCACCCCTCCCGTTCTTGGTAAAGTGGTTGAGCGTCGTGCTCAAACTCTTGAGGCTCCGGGCTCACTTCTTGTTGGGAGACGTTCGGGATTTTGTTTGTTCTTTTCAGTTTATCATCTTATCGTTCAACCGAGCATGTGTACGGTTTTCGTGTTATGGATAAAAAAATTACGGGGGAGGCCGAGGGGAAAACAAATGCTATCGCATTTAAAAACACCGCATAGATGAAAAAAAGACAAAAAAACGTAACGTGTTTACTTTTTGCAGAGCACACAGAACGACGAGAGAGTAGCACGAATTAAAATTGTCTTAATGACCACATTTACACGACAAATTTAAGAGAGCTGATGGACATGTCCACCCATCCACGTGTCTATACGCAACGTGCAGAATGAATGGACGGATATGACTGAACCTTTCGGATCGGGCGACCTCTTGCGCCCCCTATGACGCGAGGAAGAGCGCGCGTGCACAGCATTCATCGGCGTTCATGCACGCACCCTCATACCTTGGACTGCACAGCCGCAGAAAGTTGTCCGCAAGTATAATGCCCTGTCGGTAACTCGTTACTTTTCACGGTAACAAGGTAATGATCAGCTTTTTACGAAGAGCAACCATATTTGACAATCGAGGAACGGTATACTCGGCTACTTTGTTTACTATAATGCGTACACATCTGCCGCCCACTGAAATGGACTATACACGATTGCAAGGATGGCATCCTAAATTATGTTGCTCGTGTGCAATCAAGCAACTTTGGAAAGTTTGACATCGTGCGGTGGCCGCAATGACTTGTTTGCCGTTATGTTTAGTTGTTTCCATACGGTTCACCAACGTGCTTCACCAGTGTATGGGAATGCTCAACACGCGCGGCCGTTTAGCCATTCCATAGTCACGGCGCGTGTCCAGTGTCACAGCATACATTAATTTTGTTTGTTGTGTACAGAACGTTTAACAAATCACACGTAAGAATAGTTTTGTTGTATAGCATTGATATCGCGTTCGGTCTCTGTCGCTTGTTCGATGACTAAATCAATAGTGAGTTTCAGGCAGTTTTCCCTCAGTTTTCGACATGAACGGTGAGTGCGGGTCCCGGGGGCGTGCACGGACCGACAGAAATAGTATCTCGTCGTTCCTCTCGACTCTAAGGCACCCGGTAAAATCATTAAGGGCCCTTTACCCAATAGAGGAGCCGAACTCAAAGAGAGGGAGTTGTGCAACCCGTTGAATGACACAGAAAACGTGTTGATGCACGCACCGAGGGGTCGTGGGTTGTTCTTGGCGTGCGCTGATCAAGACACAGTAACGGGGACTGGATGGGAGGTAAGTCGGCTCGTCTTGACTGTTTTGATATTCGAATTTTGATAGTAAAACAATACCGACCTCAGCAAGGAATCAATGCTTTTTTTTTTGTTTATCCTTCTTTTTTAAAGGGGAACGAAAGCTTTTATAGATAGTTCTTAATCAAGTACACCACTTGACAATTTTATAAATTTCGAATTTAAGTGAACTCACCATACGCGCTGGGTGTTTAGTCATTTACAGCTGCGCAGGAGGCAGAACACGTACAACTTACAAAAAAAAAGTAATTAAGTTGAGCTATTGAGTATTGGTTTCAAAAGTAGTTTGAGTGAAGTAGAAATCACTCAAATGTAAAGTAATTCAGTAAATTACTAAATACCGCAGTAAAGTAGCGAATTACTTTTGAAGTTACTTTCAAGTATAAACCGACTTGCGTTTTCACAAAAATGCTTCAATAGCTGGTGCATGCTTCTACGTGCCTAATTGTTTTGTACTGTTTTGTTTTTGGTCAATGATGTACTGCGAATGTATAATTTCTGCTTTGAGGTTTAGCACTGCCTGGGCTTGATTTTGCAGACAACATTTGCTTGTTTACAGTATCGCATTAATTACATCTAAAAAGTACTTGAAGTAAAGTACAAAGTAAATTAGAGGTTATGTACCTCAAGTAAAGTAGGAAGTACACCGGGTGCAATGTACTGGAAGAAGTAAAGTGCTATAGATATAATGTCCTTTCAAAGTAATGTACAAATACTTTTTACATAATCTTTCATGATGCCATTTAATCCCCTTTAGTGTTTTTTTAAACTGATATGAATTTCTCCAGTGGTAATTGGTGGTGCATCAGTTTTTTTCGCAAATGATTGCAGATATTGGATGAAGTCAAATCGCCAAAGTGTAGTTGTTCTATTCTCGCTGACGAACTATTTAGCACAATAAACTTTTAAGGCACTTATTTGTATCGGTCTTACAGTCGCCATTACTTCACCCAGAGAAATTACCTGATGACATCTTGAAAGACGCTAGCGCGTTTTCAAATGACGATACGCCAATTTTTTGTTTTCGAATTTGCGGAATGTATTTGAAGTCGGGAATTGTACATTGCTTGGAAAGTACCAGAAAAAATACTTTAGTAAAGTACAAGTACAGGTAAAGGGTACAGTACAAGTACAGGTAAGAAAATTTACAAGGTTTTTATTTCCGCAAAAATAAACTAGGCATCGCCGAACGCTTATTCTCCGCCCAAAGTTAGCGCTAGAGGTCACAACCAGATGCCAAAGCTTCAGCCCGATCCGATAACTTATTCAAAAGTTATAAGTGATTTTCTGAGAATTTCAATGGGAAAATGGAGCCCATTTTTGTCCGTTTTCGGTTTCTGGTGCCATAGAGCCCCATGTATTCGAAAACTTCGTCGGCCGCCATTTTCCCATTGAAATTTTCAGAAGATCTTTTATAACTTTTGATTAAGTTACCGGATCGGGTTGAAACTTTGGCATCTGGTTATGACCTCTAGCGCTACCTTTGGGCGGAGAATGAGCGTTCGGCGATGCCTAGTTTATTTTTGCGGTAAAAAGACCCTGTAAATTTTCTTTTGTGACACCCTGTACATGCTCAGAGAATATACTTCAAGTAAAGGACAAGTTTTCTCAACCTACTTGAAGTAGTACTTTAAGTGCCATGTACTTAAAATACTTCATAATACTGATTGTTTATTAAATTTTTTATGTAAAAATGTTGCGGTAATTACTAAGGTTTCTCTAACGATCTTCGAACCTTGGATGACCTGCATATTCTAAGTTTCGGGACGAAAGGCAACGCAAAAAGGTCACCTTTGCGTTGCCCTTTAGCACGCATCTTCAAGTACAGCACAAACTACGGGAGCACCAGGTGAGCTTCAGAGCGGGTGCTGCATTTCGTTGACTCCTTTGAGTAGGATGCAGTGTGTGCAGCTCCTCTAGTGGGAGAGAGTTCTTACCTTGGGAAGAAACGGGGACAAGCCCTTTCTTCAAATGCGTCAAGTATCCTTGGGCTTCGGGACACAAAGAAACGACATTCTTCGGCGCTAATCCCGCAGTTTTACTCGGCCTCACTTGCGACGTGTCTGTCCGCTCCCCGCGCCTCGTAGCCTGGTTGTTGCAGTGGGGGCTCTTCGAAAATTTTAGGAAGTTTCGGACCCTCCATACCCCCCCCCCTCCTTTGCCTACGCCACATGCTTTGTCCTCTGTGCAAATATCAGCTCATCTTCCAACATTTTATCTTTTCTTTGTGCAGGAATGTTTGTTGATAAGCAAGCCTACCACTAAAATTAAAAGTAATTTCTAATTTGAGTAGAAGGTATTCGGAAAAAAGTATTAAAAGTGAACTACTAATTCCCAAAATAGACACGTAATTAAAAGTTACTAAACTACTAAAAAAGTAGTTAAACTACAGTAACTTGAGTAGAGTAGTTGAACTACGTACAAGTCTGGCGGGAGGTTAGTCTAAAGTCAAAGAGTTGTCTTCAATGTTAAAGGGAGATTCTGTCAATTAACGCTCAATGGCTGCTAATCTGGAGTCTTTAACAGATACAACGCAGCAGATACCAGACGATGCCGGGTATTCTGCCGGTGTGACAAACTTGTCGAGTTTGGGCCAATATTTAATCATTATGAAATATTTCGAAGTTTGTAGAACCGCTCAAGATTCCGTTAAGTCCGCTTCCCCCGTCACGTTGGCTGTATCGCAGAGAAGTAACACTTCACGCCATCGCTCTTGCGATTTCTTTTGCAGCGCCTGGAAGGCCAATCAGGGGCCGAGAATCATCGTACCGTGTTCTTAGCCCACGATTTTTTTAACGTATCTTTGGGCTTGTTCTTAGTGCGCTGGTTAATGATAACCGTATAGACCAACACGCGGCCCTGACGTCATACAGCTGCAATGGCGCTTTCGACGGCACCGCACATGCGCAGACGCTTCACGCGAATTCGGTTCCTGCGCACGCGCATTGCCCACACCCGGTGTGGGCAAAGGCGGGCTTGTTTGTAAACTGCGCGTCGGTCTATACAGCTCTCTTTTCTACGTCGAAGCAATACCCACAAAATTAAAGTTTTTGTAACAAAAAGGTTGATGGCCAGTTGTTCAAAATTTATTGAGACAACTGTGTCGAGGAATACAGTTGTATGGGGGGCGTCAAAAAACGCATCAACATGCATGACAAGGCGACAGCCCCCACCCCTTTACGGCCAGACCACCCAGCATGCCCAGGCAAAATGAATGTCTGACAGAGGACGAAAAACTATTTGAACAAGACAAATTTAATTTCAATTATTTAGCTCAAAGACATCCTTACGGATGCAATACATGAGCGAGGATTTCACAATGGAGGAAAAAGCACTCTATAAAAATAACTCTATAAAGAAAAAAACAAAAAGAAAGAGTAACAAAGTTCACATTATCTGGTTGAAACATGATACCACATCATCATTCACATTCACGCATAATCAAGATTGCAATTTTTTTTTAGTTCAAAAGTCAAAAAGCCTATCTAAGAGGGAAAAGCCATGAAAAGCAACAGAAACAAATATCGCGTCAGAAATTCACGTTGGCTGGTCCACACATAGCACAAAATCATTGGCCACGCTCAATGATTCCGAGTTTTGCAGTACATTTAAGAACATATGTTCACACTTCTTTTTAAACAACACCTCCTCTTGTTCAGGTGTAGCAGATTCTGGCAGGGTGTTCCAGTCGGAAGTGCATAATAACAACGGGGATGAAGAAAAAACATTAGTACGAGCTGTATAAGGTTCCACTTTCTGTGCGTTATCAATTCTGGCTGAAATATGAACTGCGGGTCTACAGAATGACTGTTTGAAGGTGGAAGCACTGTAATAAAGACGACGAAAAAAACACAAAGGAGAAATCTTTCTTTGCATTTCTAGAGAAGATAAACCGATATATTTTTTTTATGCACGTAACTCTGGTATGATACGAATAATTTCCAGAGATAAATCGTTCGGCTTTGTTTTGCAGTGCCTCAAGACTTTTGACTTGGTAATTTTGATGCCGATTTCAGATTATATTTGCGTATTCAAACTTGGGGAGTACGATAGTTTTATAGGCAAGCAGACACGTACCCTTGGGTGCCTGGAGCACTGTACGCCTTAGAAAACCAAGTTTCTTTGATGCGCTCTGTATGACATGACTGATATGTCCGTTTCAAGTTAAATTGTGCGTAATATGAATGCCTAAATATTTATATGACGTGGCAACTTCAAGTTCAAGAGAGAGAAGGTTGTATTGGATCGATGCCACATCTGACGTTTTGGTGACTGTCATTTGCCGACATTTTGTAGTATTGATGTAGAGTTGCCATTCCACGCACCATGTGCCAATTTTGTCAAGGTCATCCTGTAGGGCGAGACCATCATCGAAGTTGGCAATTTTCCGATATAAGACGCAGTCGTCTGCAAACAACCTGATGGTGGACGTACAAACATAAACACCCATAAGCAGTAAAAAAACACTGCATACAAACACAAACCCAAAGAAATAAATCCAGATTGTCCCCCACGCCGTAACAAAAAACGACGACGCACATATATATATATATATATATATATATATATATATATATATATATATATATATATATATATATATATATATATATATATATATATATATATATATATATATATATATATATAATAAGTCTGCACAAACACGGCAAACAAGGCGGCCACACGCAACAACATAGCAGCGAAAAATGACATAAGCCAGATGTAAATCTACCAGCCATCTCTACAGGAAAAAAACAATTCTGTAAGCCTGCAGATAAACGCTGCACAAAAGACATCACCCACGCATGAAAAAAACAAAACTACAACAACAGCACTTCTCACTTTTGAAGTGACAATAGATACACATTCATGTTTTTATTCAAAGCTTGCACAGACATATCTCTTTGAATAATGCCCATGAGATCACGTTGGTCATTTAGAGGTCAGGGTATTTGATAAAATAATTTATGTATGCCATAATTTGTCCGTATTTTTTGCCTTGTGTAGCTCGTGTGCCGAAAATTGTACGGATGATCTTTCCAAATATACTTATTGAGAAAGGCAGTCGGTTGTAATTTGATCTGATTATAAATGAATAAAGATAGTTTCTTCTTTATAACATTTTGAATAGTTAATCTTCGGTGCTTTTTGAAGAGCGGAGCAGAGTGACTCCGGTACAGGGCATTTTCGACTAAGCGCAAGGCTTTTTTCTGGAGTATGTGCAGGGTTTCTATATTAGTTTTTGTTGTGGTCCCCCATAGAAGAAGATAGTAGTGAAGACGTGAATGAACTAAGATATGCCAATGTTTCGTACTATGATCATACTGAACATTTGTTCTCACTGTTTAATATAAAACCAATTTCAAATATTTACAAGTCCCGACTTCTTGTGGCGTACAAGAAGTCTACGCAGTTTAAAAATAAAGTTTTTGAGGAAATATGTAACCTAGTCCTTTTCACTTCCTCATATCAACTCCGCCCTAATGAAAAATGGTTTGTTTCAGCATCACATACATTATATTATAACCGCACGCTAAATTACCAAATAACTACTTTATTAAATGAATTATTTTTAAAAGGTGTTGATATACATGCAATGAAGCTGGCAGAGGTACGAGCATTATTTTAGGGTTGTTTTCTTAGGTACGGCTAAGGCATACGAATCAGTGTACCCTTGTATACCACAATGAATGTATTAATTTCATTTTTTCTCTTGTTTTTGTTTGATCTGTGGTATCTACATTTAAAATAGTGTTCTTTCTCTCAATGTAGCTATTTTGTTTGTTTTTGAAATTGCTTAGGAATCGCCTGCTCTAAAGGGGGCCAGGACCTCCGTCAAGCTCCTGCAGCAGCTTTTTGTTTTGGTCCCCCGTTTCAGTGATGAAACAAAATAAAGGTTTATTATTATTATTATTATATAGCTGCTTTTTTACCCAGTGAGGCAGTAAAATTATATGTCTGTAGATAATCCCGACAGATCGTGAGATTTCCGTTCTTACTCTCTGCACATGGAAAGGCCAATTTAGAGTTTCATGAAACAGAGCACAAAGGAGCTTATGCGATATAACACGTTCGATGATTTCGCTTTGAAATTAAACTAGAATTTTCCGCTGAATACATTTATTCCGTGGTCGAAATAAAGGTACTTTCAATTTACCTGCATCTCCTGCACCGGTGCAAAAAAGTGTAGGGTGGCGTACTTCCGGTCGTATCTCCAAGTACACATACCGGAAGTACATTGTCGTACACGTTTCTGCACCGGTGCTGAAGGTGCAGGCAAATTGAACGCAGCTAATATACTTCCTTTTTTTGTGTTTAATTGAAGTTGGTTTACTCTGAGCCACGATAATACATTTTTAAGCCGTGCGTTGGTTTATGAGCTGTGCAATTTCTGCAGCAACAGCATTTTTTTTGTTGGTTGTCATTCCGCGTAATTTTCAAGATGAGAGAGGGCGTGATGGACGCTTTTCGAGGGTTGGTGTGCACGAGACACATGCCGCGGGCGCAGCTGACCAAGTAGGCAGCGCGCCCGTGGCATAACGGTTATCGCGCTTGTCTTCCACGCAGAAGGCCAGGGTTCGATTCCTGGCCGCGCCTACACATTTTTGTTGACGCTGTGATGTGATGTTCTAGTAAGTTCGAGAGCCGCCTTGTTAATTCGAGGTTAGAATGTTCTACGAACCGAACCTTCTACGCCGAATGTTCCGGAAGCCCACGCGTGTACAAAAGGGGCTCCGCCTGGCACGCCGAGTCAGTTTTCGCCTCAGCGTTCGATCCTGCTGCTTCGCCGCTTTCGACGCCCGCGACGCTCTGTTATTATCTTCTGTTTCCTTTTTTACTTTTGGGCACAAGTTCGCCCCATTAAACGTTTAGTTCCTTTTGTTATCACCGCCTCATCAGTTGTCATACGTGACAACTGCTGAATGTTCGATGAAATTGCTTAGGAATCGCCTGCTCTAAAGGGGGCCAGGACCTCCGTCAAGCTCCTGCAGCAGCTTTTTGTTTTGGTCCCCCGTTTCAGTGATGAAACAAAATAAAGGTTTATTATTATTATTATTATATAGCTGCTTTTTTACCCAGTGAGGCAGTAAAATTATATGTCTGTAGATAATCCCGACAGATCGTGAGATTTCCGTTCTTACTCTCTGCACATGGAAAGGCCAATTTAGAGTTTCGTGAAACAGAGCACAAAGGAGCTTATGCGATATAACACGTTCGATGATTTCGCTTTGAAATTAAACTAGAATTTTCCGCTGAATACATTTATTCCGTGGTCGAAATAAAGGTACTTTCAATTTACCTGCATCTCCTGCACCGGTGCAAAAAAGTGTAGGGTGGCGTACTTCCGGTCGTATCTCAATACACATACCGGAAGTACATTGTCGTACACGTTTCTGCACCGGTGCTGAAGGTGCAGGCAAATTGAACGCAGCTAATATACTTCCTTTTTTCGTGTTTAATTGAAGTTGGTTTACTCTGAGCCACGATAATACATTTTTAAGCCGTGCGTTGGTTTATGAGCTGTGCAATTTCTGCAGCAACAGCATTTTTTTTGTTGGTTGTCATTCCGCGTAATTTCCAAGATGAGAGAGGGCGTGATGGACGCTTTTCGAGGGTTGGTGTGCACGAGACATATACACGGGCTGCGGCGTGCGAAAGTTTGTTGTGTCGTTATACTTTCGCGTGTCGCTGAAAACTCGTGGTGCGATCCCAAGAACGTATTATACGTTAACAATCCACAGCCGAACTTTGATCGGTGGATCAAGCCGTCATATGCCGGATTCTGTTCTATGAGGAAAGCAACCGATGCGAACGTCCAGTCACGGGTCGGCCTTTATAACACGCGCCGCCGTGTCTTTTTAAAGCGTTGCCTCGTCCTGCTTTCCTAACACTTTCGGGTCTTGTTTCCTAATGTTTTTGGCAGCTGGCCAAGCTTTTCAAAGTGTCGGGGCATTGCCTCGTCCTTGTCGCCCGCCCTTCCTGTGCCAACCTTTGTTTTGTTGCAGTTCGGGAGGCTTTTGGCAGCTGGCCAACTCAGTGCCTCCCACATAACCACGCGACGCGCGTAGCAGACGCTCGGCAACATTTTAGCTAGCTTCAGAAACACATAATATTCTGAATTAAAACTGCTGCTCTATGCTCTGTTAACCGCGCAACGAGCGCTGCTCAAGAGTGCACCGCGTCGCATAGCAAGTGATGGTGCGATTTGTGTTTGCTGTCAGACGAGATCAAAGCAAAAGCGAAACAAATTACACGTTAAATGATTAAAGAATGTGAGGTCGGTCTGCCTATGTATGATGGCACTGGTTCGTGCTGTGGGCAATAAACTAAAGGGGTCATGAAATTATTTTTAACTTCTTCAACCTTAGTTTTAGTCCGCAACTCAAAACGGGGTCGTGACGTGCTTGAGCACCGGTGCGATGATTCCAAGCTTGTCATTCGCAAGTACTTGTCATTCGCAAGTGATAATTGCTGTCATGGCACTCATTGGCCACCAGGCACGTATTTAGGGGGGGGAGCCATAAGGCCCGCCCCCCCCCCCCCCCCCGAAATCTTCCATTTTGCTGGGGCCTCCTCTCCCCCTCCCTCCCCTCATACAACCTTTTATTATGGGCGCCCCCCCCCCGAAACAATATCCTCGCTACGTGCCTGCTGGCCACGAAGGTGAATCCAAATATTCGTCGACGGATTGATTGTTGGCGAGCGCATACGTCCGAATGACGCAGTGTTCGTGTCCAATGCGCGAGCTGGGGTCGGCTGACGTGCTTTTGAATTGCGCGGATGCATCAAAGTGGAAAGTCGGAGAGCTTTCGAAAGAAAGAAGGTTCGACATGGTCCGCATATCTTATAATTTTCGTTCCGAAAAGCAGGCTTTTGACTTTCTATCCGCTTTCTTATGGCCCACTCAACGATATGCGACTGAAAATATCTAAAATCATTTATCCAAGTTCAAAATTAATTTCATGGCCACTTTAAGCGGATTTCTTAAGGCCCGTTCACACACTTGCGGTTCGGAGCGACCACTATGCTTACGAACGAATGCAACCGCTCCGACTTCAACAACTGTACGCGACGTGTACACACTAGCGTGCCTCAATGGCCTTCTGTTTAGGGTGATGCCACCCTTTGTAGTACCCGATGCCGACAGCACGCGCTCACAGAGAAAATACAAAGATATCGCCGGAAACAAAATGTCGCCGTAGCACAGTCAGCGCCACGAGCGCGTGCAGGGACACGCTCTTTCACGTGCTTCAGAACAAAAAATAAAAAGAAGAATTGGAAACAAAATGGCCAGATGTCATCACTCCAAGCAAAGCGCACATGAAGGCACCCTAGTACACACACATGGAACCGCATGCAACCAAACGAATCAACAGCCAATGAGAAACGAGCTTCAGCTCTTGCTCTTAGCCAATAGTAAGCAACCCAGCTACGCTTACAAACATGGCGGACGGTTTCCAGCCCGACGCGAAATCCTCACCGGAACAGCCGGAGGTGTCGGCTACGGCGTACAGTCACGAAGATCTGCTGTGCGCCTACAATAGCTGTGTAAAGGCTGGTTCAGACATCTGAAACGAACCCGTTATTCACGACTGCGTCCGTTGTGACCAGAGCGACCGCTCTGCGCCGCGCGTACACTCCTGCAACCACTGCCACAAGCGCAGCGGGTCGGCAGCACGGCCGACCGCTTCTCCGCCGCCGTCAGCTGTTTCAGCGGTGCCTCTAAAAAGAAGGGACGCGCTGCCACTCACTTGCGTAACAGAAAATAGACAGACCGTCTTCTATGACCTTAAACTCTATTTTTTTTTGTTCAGGATACGCTTGCAGGGTAGTGCATTAAAAAAAGAGTAAAGCTATACGCACTCCGGAGTGCATGATTCGGACGAGATGGCTATACGCACTCCGCGAGAACTCGCATAACACGATCGGCACAGCTTATTCGAACGCGCATGTATCACATGGCGGTAGCGTGTTAATCCAGCCTTCTGAACTGCATGTCACGACGAGTTCGATTCGGCGAGCCGTACTTTTCTGCTATATTGCGAATGATCATTGACGATGTACACGACGCTTCGCTGTGCGATCCAGAGTTTTGACGAACGCCAAGCTCCGCTGTACTCGAATAGCACTTCCTCCGGAAGGAAGTCGCGCTATCTAGATTCTGCGAAGCTTCGTCGACGTAGCTGGTTATCGCCAGAAGAAATGTCGTAAGTATTGCGATATCCGTTTCAGAACTAAAAAGCAGAGCTTACAATGACTGATCACCGCCACGCGCGTGTCGAACCTGGCGTGAGCTGTTGTATGAACGACGCTTTAGCCCCAGCTTGTATGCTACGCGCCGTTCGAAAGAGCTCGATGTGACCGATTCGTTCTATGCGAGCTCAGCGGAGTGCAGTATAGCCATTCTCGTCCGAGATGCACTCCATGCGTATAGCTTTACTCTTAAAAAAGAGAAAAGATGCAGTACGCCGTCTTGCAGAATCACGACTTTAATACACGACTTTGCCAACAGTACAAATCTCGCCACACGCCTTTTCTACGATCATAAAAGACGATGTAATTTTAGCAGCGATACAGCAACGTAGAAATATAATTTCGTGATCAGATAGACGTTGCGAGCGTTCAGGATTGCTAACACTAATCACCTTTCTCGGGTGATGAAAACGCGTGAAAATTCGCATCCTTTATACGGTACGCACCAGTAATACCTTGAACTTGAGCACACGCATGGAATGCGCCAAAAAAGAAATCCGGGCGATGTTCGAGGACACGAATGCTAAGAAAGCACCACTGTAGTCGAAATAAACAAACACGACGGCACGGGCGTTTCTGCTGTCTTGAGAGTGCCGCCACGAGATCGCCGCACGAGTAGGTGGATCTTCCCTTCTAGTACGTGCTGGGTTATCATAGCGACACACGACGAGAATTCACAGTCAAGGATAGCGCTTTTACGGGGAACGATGAGAAGTTTCCACCACGCCGTCCACGTCGACGATCACCACCGACGCCATGTTTGCGGACTGAAGGAGCCTGGCACGACCGGCATGCAACGCGCGCGACCGAGCTCTCCTCGACCTGTGATTGGCCTGTCGCTCCCGTCGTTCCCGAACGTAAGAAAAAGTTCAGCCCGGCTCAACTCCTTGCGTTGCGAACGAACACGAACGAAACGACCGTTTGGCGCTTCGTTGCTATGGTAACTCGTCGTTCCAACCGGTTGCATTCGTTCGTAAGCGCAGTGGTCGCTCCGAACGCAACTGTGTGAACGGGCCTTTATCCGTGCTCTGCTTGAGAGAATGGTGCTAACTCGTCTTTCTATTTTTGTTCTGTCTAGCAAAATATAAATAATATAAATAAATAAATGGCAGTGATTTTGATTTAAAAGCTCTTTAACGCGTAGAATACAGTATTTAAAGAGCGACAGTTAAATTTGTTTAAAGAAGTTTAATAGTCGTCTCGAGGCGTAAATAAAAATATTGATACTTTCTCCCTTTGAAGGTAGTGGCGAAATTGATTTCACGGGAATCGTCGTCATGTCACACGGGACGTCATAGTATTTGCTGATGATATTAAGTTGTTTACAGCGGTTAAAACGGTTGACGATTGTGAATGTTTTCAGCGTGATATAGATTCTATTTCGGCGTATGTTTTTCAAATGACCTACTCTTAAATGAGTCAAAGACGAAAGTTATGTCCTTTCCAAGAAACCTAAAATTCTGAGTTTTCCCTATGTATTAGATTCCACCAATATTACTCGCGTTGAGGTCATCCGTGATCTAGGCGTTTTTATGGATCCTGCAATTAATTTCAATCATCACGTGGCTACAATTACGAATGCTTCCTTTAGAGTGCTGGGAGCCATTACACGAGTGACACGCGGGTTTTCTAAACCACTTTGTATTTTACGTTTGTTTTCTTCATTGGTGCGTAGTCGTGTTGAATATGCCTCAGTTGTCTGGAACTGTATTGGAGTGACAAATTCAGGTGTAATTGAGAGTGTTCAACGTAGATTCGTTCGTGTTTTGTTTGATCGTTATTTTCAACCGAATTATTTCTATAGTTATGAGAGGATTTGTGAACTCGTGAAGTTAGACTCGTTACACAACAGGAGAACAATTCGTGAACTGACATATTTGTATAAGATTGTAAATGGTATAATTGATTCCCCAGAGCTACTCAGTCACATCTACTTGCACGTTCCTCGTAAGTCTTGTAGACTTCATACTTTGCTTTACCCTACCGATTTTTACCATGCTGCACCCATAACACGCCTGCAGCTGACTTATAACCATTTAGAACAGATTTGTGGGAATGCTAGTCTTGATATTTTTGATGAAAAGCGTAAATTTCGAAAGTGTGTTGAGGCTATTGTTTTTTCCTAACGTTTTGCTTTTATCCTGTTTAACATTTTTCTACTTATTGAGTCATTGATAAGTGCACCACTAGGGAGGCGTTAAGCTGTTGGTGGGTCACTGAAAATAAGATAACAAATAAATAAATAAAATAAATAAATAAATAGCGTGATACCACTATTTTGCAGCGTGACGTCGTGTGACCTCATTTTCCGCTTACTTTATAGAGAAATACAAGTTGTGTGACCCGGCGTCGGGCAGCCCTGGTGTCAAGTTGTTATGGCGCGTCCTCTGACATCACACGACGTGGTCACCGGACGCAACGTCACGGAGTAATTTCGTAGTGCGAACCCGACTTTGCAGACCATAGGAGCGCATGCAATACTCCTCCCAGAATCCGGTTTTCCGCGTTTTGCGTGCGAGCCTGTGGGAACCGGGGATGCGATTTTGGTCATGCACGACAGAAGTCGCGTTCAGTGTGGACAGCCCTCTAGGCGGCGGTTCATTCCTGGAAAGCGCGCATGTCGGGAAGATAGCCTGACGCCGCAGGCTGTCTCCCCGACATTGTTAAACTTTCAGCTGAATGCACGCTGTCTGTTTGTACCACCTACATTTGATCTAAAGATTGTCCTAAGTAAGACAAAACTTGTCCGCGTCTCCTTCTTTGCGTCCATCCCTCTTGCAACTTTTCCTGGGCACCAAGCACAAGCTAGCCCAACAACCAGTCTCGCTAGACAGAATAAGACGACCAATCCAAGGTAATGCCCTCGAAAAGCGTTCGGGACGGCACTTTCCAACGCAGGCTGCCTGAGCAGTTCGCGGCGCGTGGGTACGGGCGGCTACGGCGTCGGCTGCACGACCGAGTGCCGGGACTCAGTGGGCTTCCGGTCTCCTCTGGAGGCCATGTCGGGCCCCCGAGAGACGATGCTCTGGCTGCCCTGCGTGGTGCCCGGAGGCCAGAGGCCCGACTACCTGGCCACCGTCTGCGTTGACGCCAACTCGCCGGACTTCTGCAAGGCGAGTCCAGCCCTTTTGAAGGTCACGGTCCCAGTGAGCCAATCAGCGCCCCGGAAAAAGCCACGTGACTGTACTGTGTCTCATTCGTTGCCTGCAGTGTTCTCAAAGCCACGTGCGGGAGAGAGAGGAATGGCGTTTCAATACGAATTTTGATGACGGGCTAATATTTTAGGGGAAGAAAAGCGACGTCTGGTGTGACACAAAGAGAGATCGGCTAAGGGGGAGTTCTTCCGTTCCCTCTTCTCCGACTGCTTGGGTTACGCTCTCGCACTTGTACCTTTAGTAAGGGCTGTCACGTGCTTCGCTTCCGTCGCTCTGATTGGATCGAACGGGCCGTAACGTTCGTTCTTATCTTGGCAGAAGCTGCCAAGCGGAGGAGAACATGGTTCGACCTCAAGGTTTTCGGATCTGGCAAACCGCGTAACACAGTCCAGGCTCCACACGCCACCGACATGTCTGGACCACTGACGTTCATTGTGTCTTTTTGATAGACGTTCATGAGCCCTCTTTCATTGTACCAATGTTCTGAGGCCAGATTAACAAAGAGCTTCTTCGGTTACGACAACTTAGCTAGGAAGTTCGTAAGTTAAAAAGACACTGACACCTCCCATTTTTAAAATTTATTGCCAGGCGATTTCTTTAAGTGTCAGAAGACTACCGAATCAATATTTTTCACATATATTTTTGATATCAGAAAACGCAACTGCTTGAAACCGAAACCGAAGCTGAACTGGGGAGGAAGAAGAAATATAGAGAAGGAAAAAAATACCGGGCTATGCAACTTTATTTTTTTTTCGATCAACGTATTTGCAGTTTTTAGAAGCTACAAAAAATGAGTATAATATTTTTGTCTATTTTGAGTATTGAGTGTGTGCTTCAATGACCCACGACAATGAATACCTCTGGTGGTTGTGTCTAAACCATAGAAAATAGCACGTGACCACGGAGAAGAGAGTGAGCGCGACTCAAACGGGCCAGTTCTCGATCGGCGGTTTTCAGGGGAAAGAAAACGAATCTTGAGCCACAAATCGTGTTCTGGGTAATTAAGCCCTGAAATGTCATGTACTAAAAGAAAAAGAAATTTCGAGGACGTTTAAGCATTTTTTATGAGTTGTGAATGCGAAATCATGAATGTCGTTCTTCCGCTCCCTTAGTTCGTCTGTGGCGTATTGGCGTGGACGGCCATGTTTCGCTACTGCCGAGGTTGCGGCCGACGGCCGAGCACGCGCTCTAGTGAAGTGGCCGCGCCGTGCTGAGCTCGGCCCTGCAACCTCTCCGGAGTCTGCCCGGGTTGGCTCTGCTGTCTCTGCGGGCCAGCCGCTCTCTCTGTCT
Source organism: Ixodes ricinus (assembly GCA_037355805.1). NCBI lineage: Eukaryota > Metazoa > Arthropoda > Arachnida > Ixodida > Ixodidae > Ixodes > Ixodes ricinus. The sequence continues at coordinate 84,767 of JAZHYW010001097.1, read as the reverse complement.
CGTACCGGCGGCCGGGCCGCTGCGCCGCCATGGAAAGGGCTTCTCTGTGGGTTGGCGTTCCTTGGAACTAAGTTGCGCGGCAGCCAATGGGAGCCTCGTTCCTTGAAACTATGACGTCGCTCCAGCCAATGGGAGCCTATCTATCAAATCGCTGCTACAGACGACAGGCTTCGCTTCATTGGGACAGGGAGTTTAGATGCCGTTTGGCGCGACTTCAAAAGCTGATAACGCCGGTTCGCTCCATGGGAAGAGTTAATGCTTTCGCATGAAAACCTGCGAGCATACATACCTTGTCAGTGTCCCTTTAAGAGCATCGGAAGAAGAGGAGAAATCGGTATTTACGAACGCGTTGTTAAGTGAGGGGGGGGGGGAGCGACGTTCTCGCACGGAAAAACTCGAAGTTCCGGTGTCCCTCAAGCTCCCGATCCCCGCGAGAGCGGGCTGTTGCTATGGCGACGGCGTCTTCGGCAACGCGAACAACCAATCGGAGACCTCGGCATGTTTCGAAGCAGTTCGGAGCACGTGGATTTCGAATTGCAAACGCAGGCGGCCTTTCCGTCTATGGTTCATGTCCGTGCAGCGAAATGTCGACGCTAACACGAATTAAACGCGCCCGAATGCCGAGACCGGGATAACCGCTTTCGCCGACTGCTATGAACTCCATCGCTACGAAGTCAACACAACGGTCATCGTTGATAAAAGAAGACGGCTCGCGCAGGTCGTTTGCAAAGTGGCGTAGAAAGAAACAAATCGCCGCGGCGTTTTTCGTGGCCTCGGAGATGCAGGAGCGAGCCGACGTCTAAGAAGATCTGTTTGAACTACGAGAATGTCAGCAAGAGTCACGTAAATACCACTTCACACTCGGAGCGGACGCGCGCGTTTGATCGAAGAGGTTCGCGCAGTTGGACCGCGTTTTGTAAGCGCTTTGGGACCGACTTTTACGGTTGCAACTCTATGCTGACGCGACACTAGCTCGGCACGATAACAGTTTGTTAAAAGTCCCTATTGTTTACGTACCGTCGTGTCGGAATAAAGATAGCATACTAATAAAAAAAGTGTACATACCATATATGTTGCGAAGGTAATCCATACGGCGTTTATTTGAGCTCTATGTCACACAAACCAAGGAGATAGAATCAATGAGAGTCCCTTTTCGACGACAGCGTTCGTCACCGCTGCGTTGGAAAACAAGGCGATGACAAGGGGAAGAGATTGACCTCTTAATCGAAAATTAAGGTCAGCGATCAAACTATTCACACGGGAAGGGTCCACAGGGATGGCGCGGGCATATTTCATTCAGCAAGTCAGCCGATCCTGGGCAGACCGTCTTGGCCAGGGACCGCCGGAGCAGGTCGGAGTGCCTCACTAGGCCTATATTCTGTCGTGCTCGCCGGGCTAGCCCTTGGCGGTCGCTTGGTCAGTGGGATCGTTGCCGTTGTAGCTTTTCCCGAATGTTTGTGAATTCAGCGTTCATGTCCCTCGTGGTCGGTTTCAAATACTTCTTTCTTTTTCTAGCTGCTTGAAGTCGGGACGCGCCAGAAGAGTACGTAGAAAAGAACAAAAGAATTAAGGGTCCAATCCACGCTGCGAAGGGGTTGGACAGTGAAGCTGTGGTGTCATCTGCAACGACTGCCCACTGCGCTATTCGCGACTCAATTCACTATAGGTGGCGCCACTTACTTTAAAAAAATGGCGGCTATAGTGAGGGTTGCAGTTGCTGAGCTTGTCTAGTGTGCTGGCTTCACTGAGCGACACAAATTATTCTTGCTTACGAGGAAGCTAGGGTGTCATGAGCGTAGGTTCCCTCTTTATCCTGAAAACAAAAACGACGTTTAGCATAATATTTACGCCAGGAAGCACGTTTTAATTCTGGAACAAAACCGGAACTAACTTCTATTTGGAAAGGATTTCTCGGTATAGGTGTTAATTTCGGATTCTTTCATAACTCAAGATAGCTGTCTCCCCCTTTCATAACTCAAAATATGTTCTTACTGTCTTTTTTTGGCTCAGATAACTGTCATGTGAAATAATGAACACCGGGCCTTTTAATGGGTTTTGGGGTATTGAGATGATTAATGGTTTTAATATTAATCCCAGCACAAGAATAACAGAATCAATCCAAAATTTACAAAATATCGCCACGGATGATGAGTTTAGAATATGTTTACAAAACGTATACATTAAAAACGCTGCTTTCATTTCAAAAACGCAGAGACAAAATCCGATTTAGACGGCAGAATTTTTTTAAGCAACGCGTGGCACATATGACTTTATATTGCACTCAGTGTTTGACTGTTTGTATATCTTGTTTACGATGTCAGAGTTTTTCATATGCTAAAAAGTAAACAAAATGAAACCTTTCTCAAAAGACTATTATGGTTAAATGGCGTATTTTTGTGATCGTGACGTTTATTGGGGGCCTACATTGTTGCAATTTGTATTAATAATAATAATAATACAATTAAGCTATCTAAATACGTAGTTTTTGAAGTTCTAATATAATGTGTTGCTTATGATCTAATTTCAAATTCGCGGACAGGTATAGCAATCAGAAGTGTGCAAATTATCATCACTGGTGTTAATTGCAGCATTTTCAATTAACAAGGTATAAAATCAAAATAGTCTAATAACAATGAAAACATTCTAGCTAACTAAAACACAATTTTTGTTTGCTCGCAAACTCAGTGGTGGCGGCAACAACGGCTGAAGTAAAACCGTATTTTTTTTTTTTCAGAAAACGAAGAGAGTTGCGTTGCGACGTGATCAGGGACACCCAGCATGACGTTTACTTGCTTATTGTCCCTCGCATTTTCAGATCTCATTGTATTATGAACTTTATCAATCGCTGGGATCCGTCTCTTGTTCACCGTGATTCCTTGTCTCGTGTTCTGCGGAAAAGCAAAATCACGAACATTTTTACAGTGACAGCTCTTAGTGGGAACCTCCGATTGAAATTGCATGGTCGTCCTTCGCAAAAGCTCCTGGTGAAGTCATCAATCACACGATTGTTCCCAGCCGCCGCCACTGAGTCTATAAAGCAAGAAAAATTTTCCGCCCGTCTAGCAGGGTTTGAGCCAGCGATCTGTAAATGACAGCAATCATTTCCTCTATAGACATTTTTCGCTTACTCTCGTCGGCAGCTGCCAAGTAGGCATATCCGGCTGGGGTGACGAAAAAATAATAAAGCATTTTAAACTGCAAATAGTAAAAAAATAAAAATATAAAGGGGAGACAAAACAAGAATGGATGACGGTTACGCTTATATCCTAAATGAAATCCATTGGCAAAACAATGATTTCGCCCATACTGGAAGTTACAATATTTCAAGATGGCGGCGCCCTTGTGAAAAAAGGTCTATAGCTAAACTGTCGACTTTCTTTATTATCGTTTGAGTTATCGACGGGACAAATTTCACTGAAGAAAAGGCGGTACGCATTTCATTTCTTTCTATTTTCGATCAGACTCCCGCGTCTCATGAGCCTTGAGCGTGTTTTTAGAGTGCAGTGCGTTCGAAAAACATGTTCGCGAGGCGCGGGAAAGAATTCACCCAGAGCGTAAACTCTCCTCTGTCTACGTCAAAAAAAAGTTAAAAAAAAAGAGTGATTTGGTTTTTGGGACAATTACTCTAATCCAAGGAGAACAGTTCTTTGAAAGAAGATATGTGGAAACGAATGACACTGAGGACGATAAAGGGGCTACCGTCCCTTTATCGTTTTTGAAATATGAAGCAGTCTTAGCTATACGATACCCAAAAGGAGAAATAACAGCGAAAAAATGTCGAGGGGAAAGAGGGGGGGGGATGCACTGGGGATTTGAAATTCAGACTCATAAAGTGTGATTTCAACTACATAAATCAATAATCGTAAAAAAAAAGTGCAGAATACGATTTGACTTTTAGGGAGTAATCTGATTTTAATACCTCTTACAAACATTATTAAACACAGAACATTATTAGAATAAAATGTATGACAATCTCCCGTTCGTGATTTTCGGCAAAGTTTTGCAAGTTCTTACGTGAGGACTATTGAAGATATTTCAATTACCTTGATACCGCCAGATAGCTCAAACGAAGCTATTTTTATTTAATATGATTTCAATATTATTTGTACAAATTAAAATGTCTTATATATATATTTGCTTCATTTACCAAGGTGTTATTGTGATCTATTATGAAATGTAAATAAAATATAGCATTTTGTGCATATAACAGGAAATAAATCTTGAATATATTTAAATGCGGGCTGGAAAACGGAAAGCTTTATTGCGGATTAAAATAACTTTTACATCTAATTGCGTACAATTTCAGGTACTTTTAAGCATACGTGTTAAGTACTATTTTGAGGAAATTAATCATAATAATGCCACAATATTCTCCAGAATACCACCTATGCGGGAACGCTGTAACAAAGCACTACTAATACGTCGGCAAGTTTCAATTGAAGTTTAGCCTATAGCTCAGAATTTCGCACTTTTCCAACATGCCCTTCTTACGCACGCTAAGGCTAATGGTTTAGCGTGCGTGGAGAAGCCAAATGTGCTTCCAGACTTCTTGACTTCGTTTCATCTATTTGTAAATGAAAACTTGCATGCACTGGAGAAGTACAGTGCTCCCTTAATTTAACGCCGACAAGAGATAATTCGTTTTTGGCACCTCTTGGTCCAACTGGTCAAATTGCGTGGTGAAGTCTTGACCCCCCATCACAGCCCAGCCTGTCAAGTTATCTAGCTAACGTCCCCGAACGAAAACCAACTTTTTTCTGAACAATGCCGGCGTGTAAAAACAGTAGGTTTGGGGGAATGTGACGTTAAATCTTTGCAAGATCGAAGTTAGTTTAATGAAGCACTGCATGCGAGAACCGGCTTTCCCACGCCGCCACGTATCTCTCATGGTGAAGCTTCTGATGGTGTATTCAGACGACAGAGATTTCTTCCACAGAGAGAAGCAAACGTCATTGCACTTCGAAGTCACGTGTGGCACATCACGGATGCTTGCTCATCCCCGTATTCGTCATATTCTGACACCAACAGCGTAAAAGTTGACAGTGTCATATTGCTCTTGTGGTGTACTTACACGACGTAGTTTTTGTCCCGGTAGAGGAATACACATCACCGTGTTTTGAGGTTACCTGGTTCACTTCACCGACGCTTGGTAATCCTCGTACTCTGCAGTGAGCCGAGGAAAAATTGTTCATTCCTACAGATTCTCCCATCGATACGGCGAGAAAGAAAGATGGCGTCGAGCGATGAGTTCAATTAGTTTGTTGATGTTTGCGAAAAGCATGGTGGATACTTGAAGTCGCTGCGTTCTCAACAAACAACGTAAAGTTGACAGTCCGACGGTGCTCCAATTTACGTCGATGAAAGAAAAATTAATCCCAATATCAGACTGTCAACTTTTTCGTTGTTGGTTCTAGAAGACGACGACTAAACTTCCACCATTCTTTTTACACACTAGATCGAATTTTCGTTCGACGCCATATTATTTTATCGCCGGAACGGTGTGACAATCCCCAGCTCTCGGCGAAGTGGCGTAGTACGGGGATTAGCAAGCATTCGTGACTTGGCGCACGAAGGGGTTTCCCCAAGAATTGAAATTAGGGGAGCTGTCTAAATTTTTTAGGGGAGGGGGGGGGGTTAGGGGGGGCATTGAGAATAGAGGAGTCGTTGTGAATTAAGGGGGTGCCTTCAGAAAACAAAGGGGGTGTACATCCCCTCCCCCCCCCCCCTAGGGGGTGTGTAGGGAAATCACTGTAACAGGCTTGAGCTGAGCTAGTTGGTTTATACTTTAGGTAAGGCCAGCTGAACTAGACAAAAACATACACATAAAGAAAAGACCAGCGGTGTGTATGGTCTTTTCTTTATGTGTATGTTTTTTCTAGTTCAGCTGGCCTTACCTGAGGAAATCACTAGGCGCACGTAACTTTAATTTTTGTGTAGAAAACCTTTGTGCAAATACACCGTAAGTAATTTGTTGTGAGATATTTAGGCAGTGGAAAGTTAGACTACCCTAAGAGGCGCCTTGTGTCCCCGACGTGGGTGAGAAATTCAGCACGCCGGTACGATGCTCATCCGGATCGAAACTGGCGGCGATGTGGTTGGAGTCGATGATTCCCGGGTTCTCCACGTTATTTTCTTGACGGGTTTCGTAGGTTTGAAGCCAAATGTGCCAATGAAGATGCGCTTGCCTCGTTCAGCAGTTGGAAAAACAATGGCCGGCCGGAGTGAAGAGGCGCGATCTCTTACGGCATTTGCACGGGGAGTAGTTGCTCCCTGCGGCGGCAGCTCGAAAGAGTCGCTGTAACCCTACCGCTCCTACAGCGCTTTAATTCCTTCTGAGAGGCACCTCCTCCTCACCCTGTTGTCCACTTTGCTCCGGGTTTGAGTTGGAGAAGTTTCTAGAGCAATTGACTCCGTAAGTGATGACGTCACAACATGGCGTCTGGGTCCAAACGAACCGTTGCTATGGACGTTGCTATGGACTAATGCATGGAGACTTTACATGAGGCTAGATTTTTGCTTACAAGTAACTAAATAATTTTTTTGTAACCAACCTAACGTCTTGATATCGAATTATGAAGATGTTCTTGTCGCCTCAGTGTCGTATTGCAACGATGAAAGCCATTTCTGAAGTATTGCACTCCGCTTTGCTTTGGCAGCAGACGACACGATAGATTTGCTGGCCTCTGTTGCAGTGGGCGTCTTCATTGAATTGCGTCGGTAAACGAGTGACAAAAACAAGTGCATCACCATGGCCGTAGAGGCCTCCGCAATGTGCGTTTTTTTTTCTGTGAAGAACCCAGCTTAGTTACGAGGGGTGAAAATGCAGTAAAATCAAAACACGTCATGCAGATCAGTTACGACGACGACCTGATGTGCATTACCGGCGTTAGGCAGGCCAGCACAGACATGTACAAATTACTCAAAAAAGGTAGTTAAGTTAAGTTACTGAGTATCGACGCCAAAAGTAATTGGAGTAGAGTAGAAATTACGCATTTGTAATAGTAATTGAGTAAACTACTAACTACTGTAAAAAGTAGCGAGTTACTTTGAAGTTACTTTCGAAGTTACTTTTTATATTTTTGTGGTTGCATAATGAACCGCAGTTTTGATCCGTGAAAAACCCTGCCAGCCTAAAATAAATGCAGTCATTTTCTTCCGTTTTCACCAAAATAGTTTATTCGCTCGCAGAAGCAATTGAATTTCAAAGTTCTTATCGGAGAGTTTCCCCTTTTCCTCCTAAAGACGTCCCCAGCCAAGCTAAAAAGACGTTCCACCGACGCGCTGGATGGAACGGCAGCGTTGAATTTTAGAAACAGGCTGTGCAGGGTCGGGTACTTCAGGACGTCCTTCACATCTTTATCGTCCGACTGCAAGTAAAGCATGACGTCCTGGGCTTCTGAATCCCGCCTGCAGTGGCCCTCTTCGTCGAAGCTGAAGAAATCTTCAGGCTCTCCTGTTGCTGGGGGTCTGAAGTTACGTGGTGTTCCCGCCGTGGCAGGCGAGAGACCTCTGTCTTGAGCAGGGTTGTAAAAGTTACTTCAAAAATGTACCTAAGATACAGTTACAGTTACTCATACGAGAAGGTCCCTAAGTACGTACCTAGGTACCGGCTTAAAAAGTACCCAGGTACAGGTACAGTTACTTTAAAGATACTTTATTTTCCCCGAATTCGTGAATATATATTGGAAGTAAAGCTTTTATACTAAGGATAACCACAAAAACGAGTTTGATAAAAGTGCTTTATTAGTGTCAATGCGAGAAATAAGAAAAACCGTATTCATGATGAGCCGGTGCTGACTTCGAAGCGCCCAGAATACGTCGGCCGCATGAAGAAACGCATGAGTCGAGAGCATATGCACCTAAACATTTGCGACATCAAACGAGACTTCAAGCTTCCTCGTTTTTTTCTTCTTCTTTCGCTAATTTAAAGAAAAATAAGTTGTTGTTTTTTCGGAACTTTCTTAGTTTTGTTAACCGCCAAATTTGAGTCCGATTTATTGAGTGGAAACTGTATTATATCCGCCATGTTACATTTCTATATGGTTGTAATTATAATTCATTTTCTTTTATATTTTCTATTGTATTTATGGCAGAAGATAGCCCCCATCAGGACAACATACAGGCAACAGAAACGGTGCACATCTTTCAAGTTATCTCTTCTCTTGTATAGCTGTCAGAGGAGCTTCACACACGCAATGAAGTCGATTTCGGCTTGAGATGAAGGAAGCAGATCGCTATTTTCCCTAAACGTAGTTCCGAAGCGATTCGATAAATTGGTGTCGCTTGAACGGCGTCGCTAATCCACCGTTCGCTCAAATGAACACCGCCATTCGCTAAAGCGTCGTTCGATGAAAAATCGTGGACGGGGCTTCGTTCGCTAAAAATGTCGTTCGATCAAGTCAGTGCCTCCCAGGTCGTACCCAACTCAACGTCTATCACGGCAGATGGTAGTGTGTTAATACTTCGAGATTTATGATTTCTATCGTTTTAATGAAGTGAATAAAAAAGTACCTGTAAAAAGTAACTTCACTTAGTTACAAGTTACTGAAAAAATGTACCTAAGACAGAGATACAGATACCGAGAAATGAAAGTCCCTAGGTTTGTACCTCAGGTACAACGAAAGTACCTAGATACCGATTTCCAGTTACTTGTACGCTGCAGGTACTTTACAACCCTGGTCTTGAGCAACTGGATCACCCTGTCACGGTCAGCTTCCGGTACCCACTGCAGCTTAAAGCGTGGGATGAGGACAGCGCTTATCACCAGAGCGGTGTCGTCCATCGCACCTGCGAACCTGTAAAGAGGACAACATATTTAACATGCTCGTCGGGCCAAAATAATGAAGATCACATAACTTCTAGCGCCACAAAGTATCACCGGTTTACCTTTTTTCAATGCCGTCGGTAATTGCGCTTTTTAGCGGCCTACAATACTCGAGGCCGGACAGCGCCGCTAGTCTGCGTCTTGTTGCAGTTATTGTGGGCAGCAGATACCCAAGATACATCTTGTCATCCGCTTGCGGTATGTCCAGCGCGTTGGCAAGCGGCTTCATCACCTAGTCAGAACGACATATCACATTTGTTACAGTACATTTCAAAAGAGTACTGACAATAAACATACCTCGCAGTACTCGCTTATGAAATCTGCTTCTATCGGGCGACGAAGGATCGGGAGTTTCAGGCGCAGGCACAGCTCCTCCAGTTTTTGCGGCTTCTCCTCCAATATTCCTTGCAGGCATCGCATCGCGTCGTAACGAGAATTCCAACGCGTGGCGTTGGGCACAACAAGATACCTGCGTCATTTAATTGGTTCAGCAGCGTTAAATAAGAAAAACGCTCATTCGAATATACAGGGTGCTTTTTTAGACGGTTCAGATTTTTCTTATAAAGCCATGAAAGTGTCTGTGCAGGTGAATTATACTGCTTGTGGGACATATTATGGGGGGGGGGGGGAGGCTATGGAAAATAAACATATGCAGAAACTTGTTGAGCGTCATGAAAAACTCAATCGGTCAACCGAAGAAAAATATGGTGTGCTTTCTGCACTCCGAAAATGCATCCAAATTCAACGAGTGGTAGATTTAGCGCACACTCTGCTCCCCACACACTCGGAAGTTTTTTTTTTTTTTAAGTTTACTATTTGAGTTTGTTTTCTTTTTCTACTAATATAAAGTTGAATTACCATATTTTCGAAAATTATTTGACTTATAGTAACAATTCGACCATATTATGTCCCCCTGTCCGCATAGCTTTCACATCTGTTTACAAAAACCGAAGACTCTCTCTCAAAAAAAAAAAAAGAGAAACATTCTAGGTTTTGGTTCCAGGGAAATTCGGTGAACACTCACCTTCCGCAGAGGTCATGAATTTCATCTGCCGCCAACGTTGATTGGTTTTGCTTGGCCCAGAGGCTCTGGCACTTGCCGAAGACTGACTGGCTTAAGGTTCGATAGTCCTTGTCGTGTTCGGCTCTTTGGGCGTCGACACTTGCTACAAGGTTCAGCGTGTGCGCAGCGCACCTTTGATGTGGAGGCAAACGAAACGGCTGACCATTCTCCAGAACTGACGCCAAATCCACTATGTCTAACTCCTCACTCTCTTCGTCATGTTGACCATAAACTCTGTAAAAAGATTCAAACATTCAGTCCGTAATCAGTATAGCCCATAGTGCACTATACAATTAAAAAGTACTGTACCGGAATGCCTTGAGAGGAAATTCGAGCCATTATCCGTGATCACCTTGACCACTTTGCTGTGCACCTTGTAATCTAGAAAAACTTCCTCTAGCTCCTCTGCAATCTTTTCATACGTCATGCTGCCTCTTTCTCTTCTGCAACACAGTGCCGCCGTCTTTCTCTCCAGTGTCAACGAATCGATCCACAAGGCGGTGACCCCGAGGAACGCACTAAACATCAATGGAAAGAAAAACCAGAAAAAGTATAAAATACTGACACCTGCTCATGTATACTTCGCCGTTCTTCTTTTTTTTTTTTCTTAAGAACTAGCACAAATTGTGACGTTTCGATAGACGAAGAAACGTTCGGGAGCCTCCTCTGCTACGCGCCGTACTTCAGCATATATAATTACAGCAAACAGCCGGCGGGATCAAGTTTAGTGGCAATATATTTCCTTGTCTTGCCCTTGCGTTTGTTAACAAAGTTGAAAAGAATAAAATCATATTTTGAGTGCCAACCGCACCGTTCAATGGGACGCTTCATCAGGCCACAATACTTCTTGATAGGCGCTAAAAAATCCAATTTTGTTGTATGAAAGTTTAGACAGCACTACGTCAGTGAAGCACGGCTACTAGCCTGCGGTCTTTCATTTGGACCACCCTGTAGTGATTAAACGAACACGAGCCGGTGCGAAGCTCATCTAGTTCGTAATCGTTACGGGCAGAGGGGAAGTTATAAACTAAGGATCCCCGAGATATGCCGCCCGCCAACGGTGACCTACGGGCCTGCACGGCCTTGCAACCCATCGTTGTTTTCTATTTCCAGTGAAGTTCTATTAATCACATATGCCGCGCGAAATTTCGATCCACGTGCTTCGAGCTGCAGCTTGTTAACACACTCGGTCACCGATCGTCCACGTAAGCACTGAGGTGTATTAAACTGTTTAATACACTGAGCGCTGTTAAAATTTTGATTGTGTTCATTTTAAACGTTGCGTTTTATCACTTCTTCTTTGAATATAGAAGCTCCACCGAGAAAAAGCAATGTAAACTGTTCGCCCGATTCTAGAAATATGTCTTCTTCTTCTTCTGTTTCTTCTTTTTTTTTCTAAATTTATAATACAAGGGCAGCCTTTTTTTTTAAATTATACCTATTCGCGCTCAAATAGTATAAAACAGCACTTACCGGTTGAAACTTTTCCAGCAATCAGCTGTGATTGCGATGTGCTCCGCTCTCCCCAACTCGTCCAGCAACCGCTGCTTGGTCTTGTCAGAACGGGCAGCAATGCGTTCCATGAGCGCACGTCTCGTCAGTGGAGTCTTGGTCGGCGCAAGCCGTGTCAGCATGTTGAGGAAGTCTTCGTGTTCGACGACGGCAAAAGGCTGCATCGCCCCGATAACAAAGTTTTCGACGACCTCCTCGCACGATTTCTGGGTTCAAACTCCGGAACGAAAGCCATCCAGTTTCAGCTGCTTGGCCTCCCTTTCTGCTTCAGGCCTCGATCCGGAGTCATGGCATGCCGTTCGTTTGCGAATGCCGCTGTCCAGCTTCGAGAGTTGGGTAGGGTGCAGCGACTGCAATTTATGACATTGTGTCAAGTGAAGCACTCCCAATAATCAGACAAAATATAACTTTACATTTATCTTCATTAACTAAAGAAGTTAGGCAGCACTAAATTTTCATTATCTGGCGAATAGTAACTACGATCATAGCCCGACCGTAAGAGCTACTTGCAGGTTTCAAGCTCAAAAGTAAAATAATTTAAGCAGCGGTCAAAAAACGCAAGCGGGAAATTAACTTCATATTCTATTGTAGCGGCAATCACAAGCACTAGTCAAAGCGTTCGTCTGTTGCTATAAAATCAGATTTTCACACGTAGCTCCGAACGAAGTAGAAATATAGCTCACCTTCATATGTTTCCTGAGGTTGGAATTTGACTTCTTGCATGCAGCCAGCACCTTGGTTTTCGGAAGGCATAGTTTGCATTTCGCTTGAACAGAGGTTTCTGTCTCAGAAACAAACACAAAGAAGGGCCTGAAATTCGGCCAGGGTAAGCGAGTGTCCGCATCTTCGGTGTCCATGACGAAACATGTGAGGTTTGCCTCGGCTAGAGGGTCTTTTACAACAAACTCTCCTCCTTTTTTTATTTTTTCTTCGGCAAGTTGAGAGTGTTATGATTGGCCCCTCTTTATTTTCACGACTTTCGAAGCGTACGCTGAGCGAGTGCACCTGACCTTCAAGGGATCAAGCCTCGAGCCACGACGATAAGATAATCCTGAAGACTGCGCGTCTCGTTGCAGTGCGGCACTACTGAAGAAAAAAAAAAGTTTTCGTTTAAAGACCGACGTACAACCTCGGTTTTCTGCAGGGAAGATAATCCTGTTAGCGCTCCCCTCTCCTAATCTGCGAGGGGAGCCAAGTTGGGACAAGGTAAAAAGTGGAGAGGATATAAGAAAGGAGGAGGCAGGCAAAAGTGGAAAACGCGAAGTGTACGTCGGCCTTTAAGAGAAGATGAAACGAAGCATACATCGCCGCTGACGCCCGGTCCAACAAAAGAATCCCCCAAGGGTGACTCGCAATCCTCGCCGGCGCCTACGGTATCTTGACGCGCCGGACACGCCGTTCGTTCAATCCTTCAACAAAGAGGAGGTCTCCCTGGCGTAGAAGATCGGAAGGACGCGAAGGATTTTGTAAACAAGCATGTCGCTCGTACAGCCAGCTGGAAGTGGGAACGTGCTCCCATGAACGGATTATTTGTGTCTGCGTTTGTGCGCGGGAAGTCCGGCTTTGCAAGGGAGTATGCGCTGACGAGACGACCATGTGAACGGGTGTTCAGCTGCGAGTTCATTTCACTGGCGCCCCCCGTGGACCCCCAAACCGCTTGAGTCAGAACTCACTAAAGGCAGACAACATGAAAACAACAACTCTCGGAGTGTCCTTGTCTTTCACCCGCTCCATCCCCGTCTTTGCTCGCACGGTTGCAGCCGGAGACGCGGCGCCTGCGGGCTTTACCGGATTAGGTCAATACCTCACCAAGGCCTGAAGCATCTCTGTCTGCGTTCGTGCGCGCCGGTGTTATGTTTTGGCTGCTCGGCGCCACCTTGGCCCAAGGACGCCTGTGATGCTGTTTCTACGGCTGCCGAGTATAGGCCGTCACCTCTTGCGACCGTGTACGACCGGGAGACCAGATCTGTTAAAACTCTTAAAATTCATTTCGCGCCATCTATGCGGTGATCGTGAACTGCATTTCACAAGAGCGACGGTTTGCGCATTCCGAGGTCGAATGCGTATACCTGAGAAGCTCGTTTATAACGTATTCAAAGTTTTTGAGCCAAGAGAAGGATAATGCGCGAGAAAATAAATATGCCAACCGTCAAGTTTACATTGCAGCCCGATAGAGGCGCCACTGTGTCCTCTCGTTTTAAGAGGTTTAAGGGTCGCAAGGAACCAAGATTTAGGAGGTCGCAAGAGTGTGAACGGGCCTATAAGTGCGTGGGAACGGAATGTGAGGGGCCCCTTGTTCGGGAGTGCCACTTCATCTGCCTTCGTCTTATTTATTTTTGCGCTCGAACTTTTGTGAGGAAAAAAAGAAAAAAAGATTAGATTTCGAAAGTAGTTAGTAATTTGAGTAGAAGTTACCCGAAAAATGTAGTTAAATTAAACTACTAATTACCCCAAAAAAGTTGTAATTGAAAGTTACCAAGTTACTCGGAAAAGTAGTTAAACTACAGTAGTTTGAGTAGAGTAGTTGAACTACGTCCGCCAGCATGAGAAACAAATCGTACGCCGTCGAGGTAAGTCGTTTGTTGTTATTATTATTGTGGTTGTCAGGTTATTAAATAATTGCATGTCTATTGCGATTTCGCAGTATTTTGCTTTTTTTTTCCTTGGTATACATTAAATTCCGTGGATGTGCTCTTTTGGTAAAGATCTCCATCGAACCCGCGATGTGAGTACAGTCTGTAATAAACTCGCCTTATGTTTTTTATCCAGTTCTTTCGCGCTTTGGGGGTCTTGCGGAAATCTGAAGAAACTGCAAGAATCTTTCTCCACGCGATGGTTACAACCAGGTATACGAAGCACCCTCGCATAGCGCGAGTCCGCAAACAAAATTTGGGATCTCAACTGATCGCCTGAAGTGCTTTTCTCACGGGTGCAATGCGATCTTTTAGCAGACGATCATCTCGATCGACGCCCGGGCTTTCGATAAACCATATTTTGCATCGCACCCCACTCTGAATTCTTGTAAGTGCCTGAAACTCATTACATTTCAAACAAATGCAATATCAGAATGTCGTCTTTATTCACACGATTCAAACGACGGCGTGGCTTGGCCGGCCGGTGTGTGGCAGATGGCATACTTCTTGCATTCGTCGTCTGCTGCAGGCATCTTGAGGACCGGAAGTCGCTGTCGTAAATATTTCAGAAACAAGCGATTACCGGCACACTTCTGGCAAAACATGTATGACATTCAAGCTTTCTACATCTATGATTTTTAGAAGTTTAAATCCTTCTCCTGATTTTTGAACCGTCGGGTTTTCGTAGCGAAACCTAGCCACATGTATTTGTCCATAACAACGACCCTAGCAACGGTTTGTTTGGACCCATGACGTCACACTTACGGAGTTAATTAAACCGACAGGTCATGGGGCCGGCTGCCTGCAGGGACTTATCTGGAACACCTCTTTCTCTTCGTCTCCTCGAGAGACGAGTTTGTATTGACAAGAATTTAATTATCGTAAGCCGAAACTTATTTCAATCGGCTCACTACAGTTATTTCAAACAAGTATAAGAGCACATATTTTCAATCACAGTGGTCGGGGAACTCAGGGCTTCAGGATGGCTCAGGCGGTGTTGGGCATGGTAGTGTGGTCGCACCCCCACGCGGCTAAAGAAGTCCCATTGCTCCTAGGCGAGAGTGAAGGCCGCAAGGAAAACCGCTCCCTAGCCCGGTCATAGAAAAACATGGCAGGGGAGTACTGAGCATCGCGCTTGATTTTATTTCGCAACACTGATTGCAGGGACTTGCAAGAACGAAAAAGAAACGCGAGGAAACTTCATGAGTTGTCATCCTGGGCCGGCTTGCTAGAACAGCGTCTCAGCTGACGCTGGGTGAAAGAAAGCACTGCAAAGGCTGGGGCGCACGGGCATCCTGAGGCGCGACTTGAGTCCCATTCACCTCGTGCAATGGCTTTGGCAGTGCTTTCTTTCCCCAGTCTCAGCTGAGACGCTGTTTCTAGCTAAAGTCACTGGATCCCGGGAATCTAGCGCCATTGCCTTCCCTACCTGCTAGCCGGACACAAAACAGATACTAGCATACAAACGACCAAAACCTCGCAAGTCGATTGGCTAATCTGTCTACGTTGCCATGGAAATCGCCATCTCGGTCTATTCAAATCTTCGAAGTTTCCAGAGGGTCGTTCTAAACCAGGCGCGCCAAGATCCCCATGGAGCATCATGTTCCTCGTCAACATAAGCGTCTTTGGCACTGTGTATGCAATCAACTTATCAATCATGCCCATCTCCACGGATCTCTTACAATTATATTGTTCTTATTGCGTATTTTAAAACAGTAAACTTATGTTTCACTGCCTCCAAGCACCGACACGGCATGTGATGGTGGTACG
Organism: Ixodes ricinus; assembly: GCA_037355805.1. Classification (NCBI taxonomy): domain Eukaryota; kingdom Metazoa; phylum Arthropoda; class Arachnida; order Ixodida; family Ixodidae; genus Ixodes; species Ixodes ricinus. The sequence goes on along the minus strand of JAZHYW010001097.1, from coordinate 68,965 downwards.
AAGATGTACGCTCGTTTCGCCCGTGTGTGGATAGCAAAATCTCGGTATACAAGAAACGTCTCCAAAAAGCTACCCGTCACCAGCGAATTTAGATCGGCTCACCAAGAATGGAAAGGTCAAGGAGAAATTGCTCATTTCACGGACTAAAATGGCGACCAAACGGGGAGCTTGGCGCTACTTTTTCAGGACCCAGTGACTTTATTTCTAGCAAGTCGACCCTGGCTGCTTATCATTGGTTACAAAGGACAAGATTCATCGTGGGTGTAAAGCGCAAAGTGGAATCTTGGAGTCGTTGCATTATAAACTAATACCGTGAAAGTTGATCGTCTGACATTATTCTTATTTTGGTAAATGAAATGAAAATTTATGCAAAGAACCTAGGGAAGGGTTCGCCCATGTGCAACTCTCTGGATGCCGCACTTTATAAGAAAGGTTTATTAGACCCTTTTCCTCATCGTCAGATTTGAGCCACGATGACTGACTTTCTGTTACCTTACCGTGAGGCTCAGTCACTGCGTTTTGGACATAACACTCTTCGTCATTTGTCTACGAGTAGAGTAACGTTGAAACTGAAGATCCCGATTCCCTGCACGATGGCAAACAGAACAGAACCCGCGCGGTTGGAGAGCTGGGACCTTAAAAAAAAAAAGTATATTTATTCATGCTGGAGTGAAGGGAAAGAAATTTAACTTCGTCGTCGCTATCATATGTAATTCAATATTTGTACCTTTCGTGGTGTCGGGACATGGCGGGCAGCATTGAATGAGTTATGTATAGGCACTAGGTATTTTTGAGAATTTGCTCGTGACCCTTGTGACGCGCTTTTCGTTGCTTTTTTTTTTACGAAAGACGAACAGTGATTTATTGCAAGAACGACGAAGAAGCGCGAGAAAATATTTCAGACACGAATCATCTGCGTCAGGGGTGTTGGTCAGGGACAGAATCAGCGCCACTGTTTCTGAACTTCTCAATTTCGAATTTCAGCCACCTTTCATAAGATGGCGCAAGCGCGCGTCGTCTGCTACAATATAAGCTCTTTTTGATATTAAAGGGGCCCTGCAAGGACATATTTACTGGTTTTCAATTTGCACCGAACCTGAGCGCACTGAACGTCGTAACTTAATGATACTTTTCTCGAATTTCGCTGTATTTTAAAACTTAAAGGCAAATTAAGATTACAAAAACAAGAAACAATAACCTCCTTCATGACGTCCTCGGTCGCTTGAGTGGCCGTGAACTAGAGGAAGGGTAGTGAGCTCAGCGAGCGCTCACGGCTGCCGCACTCCGTGTCGACGGCTCGAGAGGGCGCCACTAAAGCATGTTCTGGATAGGCTGTATAAAGCGGGCAGCCAGGGCGGCTCGCATTGCATTTGCTGCGCGATTAAACACCAATTCGGCATGACACTTCATTGGCCACAAACGACAGCAAACACGGGGTAAAGATTAGTTCAGAACGGGAGCCACTTCGCGCTGCCATACCGCCAAACGGGCAAACCGCAAGCGAAACCTGCTCGCCGAAGGCCTCAGGAACGCTCGGAACCGGTCGGATCCTCGAGCCCGTATACGACCGCAGCGCCGCCGCGTACATTCGGGACCTTTCTACGCTTGCCGCTCGTCGGCGCCTGATCCCACTACCCCTTTCTAATATGCGCCGCCTTTTCCGCCGCTTGGTGGCGGGTATGTCGACGGGTCATTTTTGTTTCCGTACTTTATAAACTGCATTTGTTTCTTTTCTGATCTGAAATACTGATCAAAAACTACTTTCATAAATGATTGAAACGGTTCGCGCCACTTCTATTTTGTATTTCGACTAAAAAGAAGCTTTTAGCGGCTCTGACCTGTAGTAAGCCCAGGACCAATGACTTCACATATCACGCGCTTTCGGCACCGCGGGTCACCCGGTTTCCGCGTCGTCCAGTTAAAATATGACGCACTGATATTTAGTTACTCTCTCCATGCCCGCTGGCTCGCCCGAACTTCAAGAGACGTGGAAACCACAAAAAAGGTAGACGCTTAAATTTGATTGCAGGGCCCCTTTAAGGACAATCAGTACGTTTAAAAAAAATTACAATCAAAGAAAGTGTTTTTGATTATAACGTGAAGAGCTACTGTCAAACCGTTGTTTAAATAACTGTCATCTTCTCTGAAACCGGTTTCTTGCATACAGAGTCGAGCTTCAAAGTAATACCAAGATTTAAAAATATTTTAAATAAATCTGAATGTGAATACAACCAAACCAACCCTGCAGAGAACCAACGTAGTTCCTCCAGCTTACAAGTTAAAAAAAAATGAGATCAGGTACTAGAATGACGTCTGAGAAAACCAAGAACGCGTGAAGGAAAAACTTTAAATATTTTAACATAATTAAACAATGCTTACGAAAAAAAAAATAAAACTGCTGGCGTTGCATTTTTAATATATTTTTTTTAATGCTGAGGTCCTATGTTTACCATGAGCATGCCCTTAAATGTCGTTGTTGCGTTATGATGTGAAACTATGTTACGACACTTCAAAATCGTATAAAAAAAGCACTTTTAGAATAAATATTGAAAAAAAAAATGTGTGTAATAATTAAAAAAACAACAACGTAAGGACAGAACCAAACGAGTCCTTTATCTAGTCATAAAAAAAATAAGAACTCGACTTAGATGCATTACAAGTCTAAAAACTTCGAATGCTTAGAGGCATGTCTTTAAATATACCAAAACTTGCTATTTTTTTGTGCGTTAAGTTTTGACAAATGCGTGTCACATTTTGCCCTAAGACACTGATGATGAATTGGCCATTTATTTGCTAAAGGAACGAAATACGTGGCACGCGAACAGACGCGACATTTGCACCGCAAACAGGTGCGTTAGCACAGCTGCCACCGGTATTATGGTTAAGGCCGTAGGACCTTCGCCTTAAAGCCAGAAAAATGCGTCCAAGAACGTTATCTGAAAGTACAATGTCGTGCCATGCGTTTGAACATGATCAGTCATGTTCTCAACACGAACACTCGTCGTCTACATACGACCAGCGGCGTAGCTGAGGGATTATTTAAAGACCCCCCCCCCCTCACAAAAAAATAAATTCTGGCTACACCACTGCTTACGATGAAGCATATCCAGTTATTTATTGTTTCTGTCTAGTCTTGCAGTCTCAACAGCGTTTATAGCCAAGACCTCAACTGGAGGTACGCGAAGAACGCTACATCTCCCGAATGATGCCTAGTATTTTCGAACTCCTTCACTGCGCATTGTCCCCGAAACCAAATTACTGTGTTACTCCGAAAAGCAAGAACAAAAATTTCGCTGGTATTTCTTTTTTCATCTTCTTCGTATTAAAGTGGGAGATTACGGGATCATCGATCTGTTTACCTTCAAAATACCCTTGGCACGGTTCCTGTTGTTTTACAGCGCACAAGGAGGAACTCTGAGGCCCGGGGTCAAAAGGAACAAAGATACAGCGAGGAAGTTCCATCGATAAGAGCGCCAGAACGCCGTGCTTGATACAGCCCTCTTGAGACTTAGACAAAGAAAGTTGCCAGTGCAACTTTTCTCGCTCTTTTCTTGTTTGTTTGTTTATTTCTCGCTCTCTTAAAGAAAGGAAGAAAAAAAGGTATTGGTCGAGTAGCTTCATTGAAAAGAAAGGAAGAGGGTCTCAGCTCTAAAATTCAATTTCGTCTTGGCTGATGTGTTTGTTTCGTTTTCGCTTTAGTGGTCGATGTTGGCGTATGTTTGGAGGCGTTATCGATCTCCGAGGCCTAGAATCCATGTTCAAATTGAGAGGTCTGACCATGGACCGCGGGCTACACATGCGGAGCTCCCAATTGCCTTCTGCTCCGTTTTTGTCTTATTTTGAAAAATGAATTAGATTTTAGGAAAACAAAACAAAACAAAACGAGAATATGCAAACAAGATAAATTTGAAAAAAAATAGACTAAGGTAGATTCCCTTTCAATCCAGAGAAAAAGAAAGAAAGAAAGATGGAGAGCGATACGCCAGGGCGAATTGAGTTTTTGCAAGGAAAATCGTGTGCACGCTGCTACAATGTTCACAATGTTTTTTTTTTAGTGTAATGACATACAATTCATTTGCGTTGTTTTATGTGAGTCTTATTTTATTTTTACTTTTTGCTTATTGCGAGGATATATATATACTGTATATATATATATATGGCAAAAATAAAAAAAAACTAGATTTTTTTTTTTGCAAGCACGATGAAGGAATGGGTAATCTGCAGTGACTCTCAAGTGACTCTCACATCCATACAATCAATGAATTGTAAAAGTAACAACGGCGGATACATTTACAAAGTTCTTGTTTAAATTACGGCAGAAATGGAGGCAGGCCACGACATTGCACTTCAGTGGATTCCAGGACACTGTGACCTCACGGGCAATGAAGCGGCAGACTGCCTCGCCAAGAAGGTACACTGGGACGGGCAGCATCAACGTGCTCCCCTTTCCCGTGGAGACACTCGGGAGATCTTAAGGGCGGTTCTACGTCAGAAATTGTAGTTTTACTTGGTTTGACGAACACTCTTAACGCTCCATTCTCTACGAAGTCGACTCTCAGATAAAATTTCGCGTACCCATTTCTCTCGCACGTGATTGCATAGAAACTCTACCGCACTGGCTTTGTCTCGATGTCGCTTACATCGATGGCTTTCTACACCGCATTCATTGTGCGGGCTTTCCAGAATGTGCACGTGAAAACTCAGTCGGAGGTAAAACTCAACTCCTACCATAGAACACTGGAGATTAGAAAAATGTCGGAAAGAGCTCAATTTACGGCTCATGCCACTTGACGACCGCCCCTTGTCTCTAGAGAAGGTGCTAGTACCTTGGCCTACCCCAGTTCTACAAAACAGGCTCTTTTTGCCTTACGTGATTTCATCTTAAAAACTAACTACGGACAGTTATTGAGAGGAATAGGTCACCAAGAACAACACAGACACGGCACAAAAGTAAAAACATTATGTTATGATAAATTGACACTATAGAAATTCTTCGACTATGAAATTCAGTATACGATACTGGTATACCTTGGTTGTATATTATCGTGCTGAAATAAGTTCTAATGTAAAGCGTGTTTGAGTAATCTAATGTCTATTTCGTCCCCTTTAATGATTATTGTACAGTACAGAATGTACTCGCGTTTGAGTGTATGAAATATTTTATGTAAATAGCATAAAAATTATTGCACCATAATTTAACTAGTGCACTTTTATACTTCGGAATATATTGCAGGGTGTTCTGTGCAGTACTTAATTTATGTGACAGTTGTGAACTCTCAGTTCAATCAACACTAATCACTCGGGTTCAAAAAAGAGTAGCCGGCGCCACTATTGCAGCAGCCAATGTCTACTTTTTATTTAGTTTTATCAGTTATTAAAGAAGAATATGTATTTTACGGCACACTTTATTATACCGGCGTACGACGATTGTCTTGTGTTAAAGCAAGAACAGACAACCGCGAACTATATTCGAGCCCTGGAGTCACAACCAAATTATTAATTTAAAAGTACTTAAAACCAGAAACGACGGATGCGAAAAAAAAGAACTGCACATAAAATGTTTTATTATATTTTATTTTTCACTTTTTATATTTTACTTAACATCAGGGCACCACTCATTTCTACAAATCTAGATGCCTCAACTAATAGGTAACTGAATCCCAAAGTCAATCGATTAAGCGAGGAAATGTGTAAACTCTTTATACTATACTTTGTCTCACCCTACGATGGACTAAAGGCCAAAGCGACGGGCCGTCAGGTCCAATCACGTTCCACGCTATACTATGACACGGTTAACATTGATTAGGGGTGGACGAATAATGCTTCGAATCCAAAAGCGCCGCATCGTTTCTATAGCTTCGACGCTGCAAAGAGCCTATATGTCGTGGCTTTCTTTGCGATATAAAATTGTTGAGTCACTCAGTGCTCCTCGATTCGAACCACTGTCCACCCGTCCCCTCATCAGGGATCCGAGAAGCGGGCATCGATTCGTGCATCGAAGCGAAATACCGCACAATTTCTTAGTGGCTCGTGATTGGATCTGGCGGTCCGTTGCTTTTGCCTTTAGTCCATCGTAGGGTAAGACAAAGTGTTCAAGCACCACTTTTTTTTTTTTTTTTTTAGATGCGGAGCATTTTTTGCTCGGGTCTATGTCCCGCGGCGTCGGCGTCGGCGTCGGCGTCGGCGTCGTAGTCCGCACTCACACTACGCATGCGCAACTCTCCTCCTTCCCTCTCTCCAACAGCTGCGCGTTACTCTCTCCGCTCTCTCTCTCTACCACCTGCGTGCACTGCGCGTGCGTTCGCTTCTCCTCACACCGCGCGCGCATGCCCAACTCTCCTCCTTTAGTCTCCTCTCCTTCAAGTGTGAATATAAGCAGCGGTAGCGCGCTGCGCGCGCGTTCAGGGGAAGAAGTGGCCGAGTGGGCTATCGCGCCTCAGCTCGGAGCGTGGAGCGAAAGCTTGCGCTGGGAACCTCCTGGGTTCGATTCCCCACCGCCCCCGCCCGTTTCGATCTGGATGAGTTTCGTACCGGCACGCGTTCGTGTGATCACTACTGCGTGATGCACGTTAAATAACGATCCGCGATGCTCCGCATCACCCCATGGTTCCCCTCGGGAAGATGGTGTATTTTTTTTTTTTTTAAGTAAGGGTTTTTACAATGGGTCATTCAGACAGCCTTGCTTTGTGTGCGCTTCGAAACGACACCATGGGACGATGAACAATCTACAAACTGAAGTTAAATTTTATAAGGTTCTCGTATCTATTTTGTCAGGGATCTACGTAGTCAAGATTAATTTTATTTATAAAAAATCCTCGCCGTTTTTGGGTGCTTATTCAGCGTGGCTGGGACAACATAAAACTCACGGAAGCCTTCGCGCGCGCACACAAACACAGCACGACGCACGCACGCACGCACGCGCACGCACGCACGCACGCACGCACGCACGCACACGCACGCACGCAGGAAACCCCAGTATAAAAGCGAGGGGAGGTATTACACTTGATGGAAAACAAACTTATTGATTTGTTGCTGAATTCTTGCCCGGTGCACATCCGGAAGTGCGTAAGTAAAAGGGCACGAAACCTGACGAGGCATTCAGAAAAGTCGAATGTCTGAGCCTTCACTGGATGTTTGGATATTTGAGCTTTTCCCATTCACATGCCGTAAAAACGTTTTTTTTTTCTCAATATCGTTTGACCTTCTTATTACCGTTTGTATCACGTTTCTTACCTAATTTGATCATGTCAATTTATTTCCTCTTATCTCCCTCCCTCTGCAGTACGCTCGGCTAGAACCTCGTGCTCTCTTGCTCTTTTGATCATCCTTTCCCCTTTCACCTGTCGTTTCAGTATGCACAACAGCGTACCAGAAATTCATTCAAACTGAACGTCATTCAATCCTATTTTGATCTCCTTCTTTTAGAAATAACAAACTATCTACTTAAACCGAAAAGTTAATGAAACAAAAACGCTGCAATGGAAAGATTTAATGGAGTTCCACCCCTTCTGTCAAATTAACTTAAACTAAAAAAAAAGAAACCTTTTTTAACGTTTATTAGTTTGTCGCTAGTTTTGAGGCGTTCTTCAGAAAGTGGCTTCAATCGAAACCCTATATTCATACAATAAGTATGATACTGCTACGTGGGATATCAGGCCGTATCAGACAGTGGTCTAATTTATGGCGTTTGTTCAGCATGAGCGCCGTGAGAATCTATGGAGCCTAGCGCGCAATTCACGAACGCTCCGTCGACGAACGCGACAGGTGATCCACCGCCTGCCGATGCCTCACACGGGCGACGAGCTTCACCACATGAACTGGAACACGTGCAGCAGCTGCTACGGCAACCCGAGCAAGCGGAGGGACAAGCTGGTGCTGCCCTGCCTCAACAGCGACCGCATCTACGTCGTGGACGTTGGCCAGGACCCCAGGGCGCCCAGGCTGTTCAAGGTGACGCCATGCCTCGGCTAAACTCACTCACGAGTGTACTCACTCAACTCACTCATCCTCACCCTTAGACACAAGGTGAAGGTCAGTGAGTTTGTAAGCCCCGAAGGCTCAGGAGTTTCATGAATTTAGTGAGGGTCGTGGAATTTCAATGACTTCATAAATTCGGGAGTGAGAGGTCGAAGGGGATTGTGAGAGAGAGTTAGTTTTCAATTTGATTATAGACGTAGATAAGTAATGTGTTTGTTAGAGCCTAGACGTGAGCTTGTGGGTGAGGGAACGGCTATTTTGATTTCGAGCCAATTGTGAACTTGAATGAGTTCAACCTAAAATGCCGACCTCTGGCGTTACTCACTACGACGATTCGGTTCTGGAAACATTCGTGTCAGATCGCTTTTGGTGGCCACGATATCAGTTCGAGGCTTCGAGCGATCGCGTCGAAGTAAGCTGAACTGCTTGACGGTGGCAGAAATGGGTGGGGAGAGAGGCGTCGGGGATTTTAGTTAGAACTTGAACTTAATTGAGACGACCATTTATAGGTATGCGAAATTAAGCGATTAGCCTAACGGTTAATCTCTTCTCGCATGAGTCGCCAACTAATTGCTCATCCGATTATTATTATTTTTTGTTCAAAATTAGACCCAGGGCTGTTAAGGATTTCATGTGTCCCTGCCACTTTTGTTTCGCGTGAAAGTGAGTTTTGCGTTGCATGATCTGTGACAAACAAAAATATCTCCCTGTTTTCGGCAAGCGTATATAAACTTTTTTGTTTACGCAGCTGGCAGAATCAAATGTAAGCGAATTGGCATGCAGTTGAAATTAATGTCCTTTTTGTTTGTACAGTTATTATTTGTAATCGTGGGGAACTCCAGTTAAGTATAGTTAATTTTGGCGTATTGTCAGTCTTCTCTGTAAAACCTTTTATTACTTTGTTTTCTTCGAAGGTTAGTACCTCAATGAAAGTTGTACTGCCAAAAATATAAATAGGTTTCCCTAAATGATATGATATGTGCTTGAAGTTCCTCTTGGGGAATATTAATCTTTGTTAGAGTTATTTTCCGAATCTCACACTTTTTACTTGCTTCAGCCGTACTTAATAACGGACCATGTGATGTCAGTAAAAAAAAAACGTATATATATATATATATATATATATATATATATATATATATATATATATATCTTATTCTGTAATCAGTTTATGCCATTTGGATGTATGCCGAACGCACCAATGACATTACTTTAGGCTGCTTCATTAAAACGTACTGTTCCTGCGTCGTGATAGGGCTATTTGAATCGTAACAATTGCGTTTCCCAAATATATAATACATTTAATTATAATTTCGGAGTACTTTAACAATTCAATCAGGCTCTACGTTCTACCGATTAACCGATCGATTAATTAATCAAAGGTCTCCGATTTATTGCTTAGAAATTCTTAGCCAGTGCAGGGTCCTAGTTAATTACATTAGTGGGTGAAAAACAAACTTGAATTTGGGTGCAGCTTGTACAAACATCAAGCTAGAACCTGCGTGCCCCCGAAGCAAAAAAATTGCCACAATGTTATTGGCACTGGCTACACTTTTGTGACCGAGAGAGCAGTGAAAGGTTTTCAATTCTTCGTCGGCAAGAGTTGGCCCACATAGAATTGGTAAAATGTTCCGGTCTTGACGACTGAAGCGTTCGGCAGATGCCATATATTGGGAAGTTTCAGCAGATCGTGTTTTTGTAGATCTGTATGGGGATCGGAATCTTTCACTGCCGCCTCAAGGCACGTCTTGAGGCGCGCGGCCGAAGTAGTATCGGGCCTTCGAAGACGATTCCATAAAAAATAATCCCCTTTTCAGCTCAAGCAGCCAGAAGTCTACGCTGGCCAATAAAACAAAATGCGATGTATAACGTACCTCAGAAATGTTGCAGGGTTCATATATAAAATCCTGTAAACTTTTGAAACTCCTGTTTTGTTTATGAGAAACCTGCGGCACTGACTGATTGCTTTTCTTCTTTCCACATTTCGTTTACCGGGCAAAGAAAAAGGCCAGACGCGTTGGCTGCAACAGAGTTCATCAATTTTGCCAAGTGTTTTGTTTTGGAAAATGGCAAATATTCCGCGCAAACGATGTAAACTTTTTACAGCGGAGCTGTTGAGGGCTAGTTTCCACAGGGTCGTGTCCGGTACCAAACAAATGTCGACACCCGTTGTCGACACAACACTCCGGTTGCCGCCGTCGCTCATAGATGGCGGTAGCTGTCCAGAGTGTTGTTTGTGTTGGCCGGTTGTCTGTTTGCCGCCGTCGCTCATTGACCGCGGTAACCTTTCCAGCCTCGGCAACCAGACAACTGGTTGCTGCCGTCGCTCATAGATGGCAGCAACGTTTCTTCGGAGGAAGAAGAGCGGGAACGGAACGAGCGGCGATGTGCGCAGCAGCGCGAATGGTTCCCCAACCGCCGCGATGCCGCTATCGCCTAACGTTTTACTGCGTCGAGCGCTTCAGATTCCCTTGCGAAAGAAGAGCAGATCGCTCGCCTGGAAAGCCACTGCCGAGAGCAGAAGCTACAGCTCCGCTGCTCTTCCTTCTTGATCAAAGTGGAAAGGCTGAACGTTTTTAACTAAGAAAAGGTTTTTTTCCAGTAATTTGTTGTTCGTTCATATGACACGAAATTTGAAATAATAGACCTTTTTCAAAAGCCCACCAGGCAACATTGGTGGTCGCCATTGCTTGGACACGAAGCCCGTGATTGGATCCGAGTCATCGCCGAACGTTGACATCACTCTCGTGTCCAATACAAGCTCGGAGTACGTGATCAAGCATTAGCGGACAGGTGATGGCGCGAACTTTTGAAAAGGGTCTATTACTTTGCCTACTCCAGCGCTGTGTGAATGAGAAATAGCGTGGGAAAAAAACTTCCCATGTAATGTTGTGCCCTTGTGGAGTCAACGACATTGTAGAAGCCACAGGGTGACACCAGCCCTCATACTCTCACTGAAAATCTCGTGCGTCGTCCACGAGTTTCAACATAGCTGAATAAAACAACAGCTAAAAAAAAAGAAAAGAAATAGTACAAAACTTATTGCAAATGATGGTCGCCTGCATAATATATGTTGCTTGTCGTAGGTGATCGACCCCGAGGAAGTACACAGCTACGGGGTTGGGGCGCCTCATACGCCCCACTGCCTCCCCAGCGGAGAGGTGATGTTGAGCACCATGGGTGACGCTAACGGAAATGCCAAAGGTGAGCCCATGGATAGGCGAACAACGGTTGGGTCTATCATAATATACGATTTTCTATCCACTAAAAAATATTCTCCTGTGTCATCTGTTCTACGGGGCACTTCGCGAGTCAGTCGCTGCATTGTATAAAAAGAATTCGTCAGATTACGAAGAAACAAAATTCCAACGTTGACCTAGAAGTGAAATCTTCGGCGTGGCAGTGAGCATGGCTTGGAGCATGATCTGCCACTGCCAGCATCAGTGACGTCTTATATTCGTGTAAATGGATGGATGAATACAAATGAACCCTTTGAGTTGGGCGGCGGCCAGAGCCACCTAGCCAGCGTTATAGACTTCCAAAAATAATTTTTACTACCCTGACGCGCCTTGGAGAATAACGAGAGAAGCCCGTGTCAACTTCCCATTCAAAATACAGAAACTCTTTATTACATGTTTGCTAAATCAGGCGAACGAAATCGCCCGCATTTAGCCGACTTCCGAGCTCAAGAAAGCGCATAAACACCCACCGCAGCTCAAGATAGGCTGCACATCGTATGTCTCCCGACGTTATCCCCAGGACTGAGGTGCTTTTTTATTTTGCTGTCTTGAAACTTTATAAATCAGTGCATCAAGTCTTCAGCCGTGCCCTCCTCCTCCTCTTCGCACGCCCCACACACTGCATCTATATTCTAATGTTTATCTTCGTACATTCCAGTTCACCGAGATGTATGTACGAATAATCGGTCTCCGCGGTTGATTTAGTTTGCATACCCGAATTCCGCAATTACCTCTCCGCTACTTTCAAACTATTCTTAGCTGCTACTGTTTGATCCCAGTTTCTACAATTGCCCAAATATTTTCGGTTCGAGTTTTCTAGTTCGCCTCCTTGATCTTGTTTTGACGCTTAATCCTCAGACACAAATAATAAAATGAAAAAAAAAAGAAAAAAAAAGATCACTACGTGCGCATTGTTCCTCGTCAATTTCACTCACCCTCTTTTCAAATTCTACCTTACTATAAGGTAGAATATTTCTACACTAGCTTCCCTGCCTTCAAAAATAAAACATAATCGCCCATTCGACGGGAGGTCGGTGTCTCGTTGCTTAAATGAGCAATTTAGCCAGCGCGGTACGACAGCTAATACACGGCCAAACGCCGTCACTGATGCCAACCGACACCAATGCGCGAAGGGGCGCGTTTCATTTGCATCGTACGCAGATTAGCGCTGCAGAGTTATAGTATCCCTGGGATCTGCATGCAGCGCGACCTTTCGCTCCTCGTGCTCCGAGCTACGCGGTGCGTCAACGCTATCGGCCTCCGATGCTCCCCGAGGAGGACTCACGAAGTCGTGAACGAGTTAGGGTGGATTTTTTAAATGGGATATAGCACTTCTTTTGGAATATGTCTCGCATTTAAGGGGATATGCCTTAAAGTCGATGAAACAATTTTTATTTTCAGAATAAACGCGACCTCTCAAATTCAGATATAGTGTGATTGTAAGACGTTTAGCACTTGCTACTTGAATGTCAGAACACCAGAGCTTGGTGTTTTGACATCCCCGCGAGCTCTGGTCTCCTCTTCTCCCTCAGTTTCGGCCCGTATTGCCAAGATGGCGAATTTTTTGTTACTATTATTTTAACTTTTGAGTATAGCTATCTTACGCATGTAAGCGAGCTTGCACCAGAGAAGATTTTTATGGTGCTGGCGACCCTCGTTTTAAAACCTCCTTAGCGCACAAATAAAATATCACTATAGTACTAACATAGACGAGAATACGTCTCAATTACTTCTAGTTGCCCGCCTGAATGTAGGTTCAAGCTACCTTTGTCGGCGCATTGAATTCAAAGTTCTGGCAATGCGGCAAACGTTTCAGAATGGCAAAGGCCTATAGTATAGTTTTGCGAGGAATCCAAAGTTGTATACTGTGCTTCTAACAGGTAGAAAATTTTCCACCGTAGCTGTTGTACCTACCTTTAGTTCCCAAATGCTCTACAAAGTATGACCGGGAGCTGAAAACTTTCGAAGGCAAAAACTGAGAAATGTTACCTCACTCGGCGATACCAGCCCAGTAAATTATGAGCTCGCTCTGGCTGCCTTCTTTTCCTTTGAGGAATGCTTGGATCCAGTCCTGATGAAGTCGAGTTCATTCACATTTATGAAGCGTTCCTGCCCACCCAGGCAGCTTCTTGGTGCTGGAAGAGCGCACGTTTTCCCTGCGTGGGACTTGGCAGCCGGAGCTGTACTTCTCCGACTTCGGGTACGACTTCTGGTACCAGCCTCGCCACAATGTGATGGTGAGCAGCCAATGGGGGGCGCCCTCGGCATTCAGGACGGGCTTCAACATGGCCGACGTCAAGCAAGGTGAGACGCCCTCACGCAACCCCTCCTGGAGTACTTGTGTTTTGTGTCCGTTTATAGACAGCGGGAAGCTGGTCAATGGGCGTCTGGTGTCTCTACTGTAGGTAACAAACTTAGCCGGGGCAGTACGACCACTAGCCTGTGGTCTTTCGCGTGCACCACGCAGTAGTGAAACATGACCGCACGCCGGCACGATGCACGGATTGGACAGGAGTGCCCCGTCAAGCATTCGGTGGAGGCTCGAGTTCAATCAGTGACTCGCTCTAGGATAATAAGAGGGATCAATTCTAACCCCATCTGCGCAACATAAATCCACTTTTTTTTTTGTATAGAAATTTGAAGGAAATTAATATTTTCAGCTACCCGAATGTTAACAGTTTAATTTGTCTCGAACAACTGATAAGGAAATACAGTTTTGGGGATTTGGGTTAGTCCATCTAATAACAACTATACTCGTTTTCACCTCAAGAAAAAAGGAATTTTAGCGCATTGTTCATACGCCAAGCGAAGTAGTTTTACGAGATTTTGTTGTCGGAGGAAGAAGCGAGGCTTTTGGCGTTTGAAATGTGTACGTCTTGATAAGATGAACATATATCTAATCTAAACTGCACCTGCATATACCTTTTTGGTGATAAGATGACATATATATGATAATCTAAATCTACCACTACATACATCTTTTTGGTGAAATTAGATTCCAAAGAGGTTTTGGAATTTAATTTCACCAAAAAAGCAACAACCGTATAGTTCAATTGATCGATGAGAGCGGAAACCCAGTTGATGCACAACCATGCTCAAAGGTAATGAACACAATTTTTACTTCCAACTTTAAAAATGAGAGTTCCTTCGATATACCTGTGTTACCAACTTCCCACTATGAGCCTATGTCCCCTATCAGTGTTTTAGCAGCCAATATTGCCACCCTTATCGAAGGGCTAAAACTTTCATCGTTCTCAGAACCAGATAACGTGTCATCCAAAATACTAAAGAACACCTCGGCTATATCTAGTTCCATATTACACTTGATATTCGAGCAGTCACTGTCCGAAGCTGGCTCCCGTCTGATTGGAAAGTGGGCAAGATTGTTCCGGTCCACAAAAGAGACGGTCGCTCCATGCTTTCAAACTATCGTCCTATCTCACTAACCTCTGTCGCATCAAAGCTTCTCGAACATATTATCTATTCACCATTTAATGTTTCATCTAGACAGCAACGACCTTTTCTACCAGCACCAGCATGGTTTTCGCAAAGGTTATGCCTACAAAACACAACATTTTGAATTGACTCATGACGTCCACCGTAACCTTATATCTCACAATGACACAGATGCCATACTTTTAGACTTTTCCAAAGCATTTGACCGTGTTCCTTATCTTCGTTTACGTTTAATTTCAAAGCTTTCCCGTCTTCATCTAGATCCTCAAGTCCTCAAACGGATACTCTCTTTTCTTACCTTGCGAGTCCAGTACATTGTCTTAAACGAGCATGAATCTAACCATACTAATGTCACATTCGGTGTGCCCCAAGGGACAGCCCTTGGTCCTCTTCTTTCTCTAATATTTATTAATGATCTTCCGGACCATTTCACCTCTAACATACGCATTTTCGCAAATGACTGCGAACTCTATCGCGAAATCACCTCACCTTATGACCAGGCTCTACTTCAGAAGGAACTACTTCATGTCACCTAGTGGTGTAACAACTGGCTAATGTCATTAAACAAATCAAAATGTCAACTAATCCACTTTTCTCGAAAGAGAGTCCCTTCCTCATTTCAGTACAAGCTCGATAACGCGATCATCGAAGAAGTCATGAAACACAAGTATATTTGTGTGGTTCTAACTTCCGACATGTCATGGAGCAACCACATTAACGCGATCTCATCGGACGCAGCAAAGACCCTTAGCTTCATCTGGCGCTGCCTGAGTGCTGCTACCCCAAAACTCAGGAAACTTGCGTACGAAACTTTCATTCGACCAAACTTAGAATACGGCGTTGCAATTTGGAATCCCCACCAAAATTATTTGATCACTCAACCTGATGCAGTACAAAACCGAGCACCCCGCTACATCTCATCAAATTACGATTATACAGCTAGTGTGTCTACAATAAAAGCGAACTTTAACTTATTTACCCTCTGATCACGCCGTAAGGTAGCGCGTCTTTGCCTACCCCACAAACGTTATCATTATCATCCCGCTATTAGTATTTTGTTCCTGCACTCTCCCGCACGGTGGTCGCGTCGCCTCAACAACTCCCATAATTTCAGCACATAGCCGGATCAACTAACACATTTAACAAATCGTTTCTACCTCTCACAATTGTGGACTGGAACGATCTCCCAGAGTCTCTCGTTTCAATCACGGACCCAGTTATTTTTAGCGATTCCATCATCTTAGATTTCGCAATGTAGTTTTCTCTGTTGTCTCTTTACTCTCTCGTTACCAAACTAGTCTGTGTATCACTTTTCATCGTTATTTTGTTCTTTTTGAATTGTATAACCTACTGTACTTGACCCCTTCTTATGTAATGCCCTCGAAAGAGAGCCTTTCAATAAATGAAATGAAATGAAATTTTCCACTTAAAGGAGGAAATTAGCAATGCTCCGCGCGTAGCCGGGCTTTTTTTACTAGGGTTGTTGAGGTGAAAACAAGTATAGCTGGATTTTCTTTTATGGTGTATTGTTTTACCTTTTGTATCAAGAAAGATGCAATTTTGTTTTCTTGTTTATTGGGACTTTTCGAAAACCATTTTTATTACAAATATAAACAAACTCCGTTAAATTGTGTTAAAAAATGCCCCCAACACTACGTAAAAGTCACAATAACGCAGAATGCGGTTTTGCTTGGTCCACGTATACTGTATGCCTGCGTGAGCACACATGTACGGACCTAAGATAAAACTAACAAATATTTATAATATTTTCTCGATGTATTATGTTTCCCGCTAAATTAAGCTGCGGTTTAGCGCGTTTTGTTTTGCTATATAAAGCTCGAAATGCCAAAACTAGTCTGATCAGAGATTCCACGTTAAAATGAACGATATTGCTGAGCCTACAAAAAGGGGAGATGTATGGTAGCGATTATCACTTTATGATACTCGTGGGATTCCGTTCCCCGGGCCTGATTTCGCAGGGCTGTACGGTTCGAGCCTGGTTGTCTGGGACTGGATGTACCGGCAGAAGCTGCAGACACTGGACCTAGGCGAGGAGGGTCTGCTCCCCCTGGAAGTTCGCTTCCTGCACGACCCCGACGCCGCCGAGGGCTACGTGGGCTGTGCACTCGGCGGAACCGTGTTTCGTTTCTTCAAAAACGACGTGAGAGGCTTCTCCAAGTTTCGGTCTTGTGCGATGATAAGTCTATTTTCAGATACTAATTATTTAAAGATAATTTGGCGTTAAAATATAAAACCGGTTTCTGGTTCGCCCCTGAACTCCGTCAACTCACTTTTTCACTGAATTACTTTTTTGAAGTGTCAGTGCATGATTGTTCTTTTACATCTTGTATGTATTACCACTCATGTAAAGGCCTTGTAAAGGGCCGACAGTATCAATAAATAAATAAATAAATAAACTGCGCAGTTTAGGAACTGTATTACCCTACACACTGCGACTAAAGTAAAACATGATAAACGTTTGGGCACCACGATTCACTTGGTTATGCAATTATCGATTGTGTACTAACTCGGTATTTTACTACTTTGAAAAATCCTATTTTTTTAAATCTTAGTTTTTGGTGCAATAAACAAATATTGTGTATGCCTAAAAAAAGAAAGAAAACGACGGTTCTTTTGCAACGCTAGCAAAAGTGAAATTCATTGCCAATAGCTGCTGTCGCCCGTTCGCCCATGTTTTTTTTTTCTTTTTTTTTCCTTGTTTCAAATCGGACAAAAAACATATCCAAGTTGTAATGCGCGTTCGCATTTTTTTATCTAAATTTCGGGATTGATTTTGTTTTCCGTGATTCTTAATTTGTTTCGTCGACGGGTACTAGGTTGTTGTTCTCCGGCGCGGCTGATGACCCACCATCCTAACCACACCGAAAAACCTTTATCTGCATGGCAGTGCAGCAGGGCGCTGCCGAGAGTTTCGAACTTTTGTGATGTTACTTTTGTTTCTTTTGTGTGTACCACTCCTGCTACAGCCTCGACGAAGTGTGCAGTACTAGTAAATAAATAAATTATAACCGGCTGTCATTCCAGTCAAGCAACGATATGGTTTCGTACAATCTAAGAATACTCCCCAGCGAGGGGTCAAGCTAACCCCGACCACCAATAAGACAGCGTTATGCGAACGCAGGCAGGGCTGTAGAGGGAAAAGCAGCGGGATGTCCTGTAAGAGGCCAGTCTGACGTAAGGGCTGACTTAGTAGTAAAAGGTTGATGCCGTGGAAATGTTTGGGGACACCGACAAACGGCAAGCATTTGTCTGTGTCCCCTTCTCTGTGTTCGTCTCAATTTACGCATATAAATTTATTCAGCGTCACTGCAATGCTGCAATGGTGAACCGTTGCAGCCCCTTCCGTGATACGAACCCCTCACTATCAAATCTGTCAAAGACGCTTTTATACCTCATTCTTAAAGTTTGGCGTCGAAAGAAGGAACACATAAACATTCTTTACACACAGTTGTAAATAAATCGCATCTATTGTATGGCGATGAGTACTTGGCCTGTAGGAACTTTCTTAATATGAAATGACATTCCTTGTTTGTGTACTGTGGGGGTATGCTGGGCTTAACTGATAAATAACTTATTCGACTGGGACGCTGTTTTTATGTCTGCCCGCCGACAGGAGAAATGCTGGGAAGCTGAGAAAGTAATCTCGGTGCCTCCGAAGAAAGTCAAGGGATGGGCTATGGAAATGATGCCAGGTGAGCCCCGCTTGTCAGTAGCGGTTGTCGAGATTTTTCCAAATCACATGGAGTATTTCAATCCTTTTGAACGAGGCATGACACGCAGACGCAAGAGCTGTTAATCAGCACTTTCCAAAGTTCAAACATGACACTTTTGGAAACTCAGATCTCTGATAGTTTTCTCGCTGGCCGCAAGTTTGGTTTAAGAGATAATTGAGAGACTATATGCTAACCGCCATAGCTCAATTCAGAAAATACGGGTGCTTATCACGGCTTCGGACTTCTGGCGAAATTTCCAAGAACTTGCCATCATATACCGCAGTTATCAAATGTTTCCCAAGCTTCACTGGGGCGGGTCGGGGCTTGTGACGTGTGCTGGAAGCCAATCATACTGTACAGGGGTGCAAATAGTAGCCGAAATGTAAGAGCCTTACGTCCTGCCCAGCCTCTGGAATAAAAAAAAAGTCTAACCATCTGGTGTTTTGTTTTTCCGCTTTAAAATTTTTAAAATTATGTCGTTGACGCAAGAGGGGTTTCTGAGGCATCCTAGGGGTTTCTATCTTCATTATGTTTGCGTGTGTCTTTCACTCATCCTGTGTCCTTTCTGGGTTTGCGTTGTTTCGTTTATTCTTATCATGCACCAAATTGCCCGACTACAAACCTTACTACAGTCTATCTGCCTGATATTCATGGGAATATCTTCTGAGTGGATATTTCTTGTCCCGGGCAGCGGTGATCACAGACATCCTGATTTCGCTGGACGACCGTTTCCTGTACATCGCCTGTTGGATCCACGGTGACGTCCGTCAGTACGACATCTCGGACACGAGGCACCCGAAGCTCGTCGGGCAGGTGGGTTGAGCTTCTTCTTGGGCCTGCATGAACTCCAAAGCCCTCAGGCATCTCGTCAACTTCTGAACACGTTTAGAATGTTTCCATCCGGTTGTGAGCTTAATCGAAACACAAAATTCAGATCCATGACGCCAGGGATATAACCCCTCCCCCTCCCCCTCCCCCTCATCACAGCCCTATAACCCCCCCCCCCCCCCCTAGAATTGTCTACACAAAGTACACAAACCTTTGGTATACACACGCCGGATCCCCTCCGAGGAATTTGTTACATCCTTCCAGATCGGCAAAGCCCGTATCCACCGCTGCGTAATGCTGAGACGCAATCTCCGGGCAAATGTTGCTTCGCATTGACTGCTGACACATGCGCACTACCGAACTCTTTCCTGACCGCGCCCGTAGACCATCGATCACCGGTGATCGATGGTTTCTAAGCGCCATCAAGAAATGAAATTTAATGCGGAGAATTATGTTTTACAATCTCATGGATAGCCGAGGAACTGTAGTTTCGGTTTCAACGTAGGTTTGAGCTTACCTAATCACAAACATGGTGGGCTGTCAATAATAGTCCTGGTAACGGTGGTTCCACTTGTTTAACATGGCTAATTGCTTGCATCAGTCTTCGTAATAAAGATGGCAATATTTACACAATTCAGCTGTGTTGTGCCATACATTTTAGACCTCAGGACTAGGGGTGGGCGAATATTCGGTTATTACGAATAACCCATCGAATTCTGTTCTATTCGGCATTCGCTTCGAATCGAATTTAAGTATTCGGTAATATCGAATTATTCGTCAATATCGAATTATTCAGGCTTTCCGAATACTCTGTCCTGGATTTCAAGCCAGGCGGCGCAAGCTTCCGACCATTTCGACCATTTCGTGCTCCCGAACTCAGTATAGTTGAAATTAAGAATTACAGTACTTCTAATACCTAATAAGGGCACATATAAAACTATAGTGTAAACATATCTAGTGGTATTTGTTGCTTGTATTATTCGAACTATTCGATTCGAAATTATTCGGCCAACATCACTATTCGCTTCGAATTCGTTTCGGACCCAAAATCCTCTATTCGCGCATGCCTACTCAAGACCTGTGGGAACACTTTAAACGATGTTATAGGCGTCGCCTAACATATGGTTGTCGATAAACATCACTATAATTTCCAATGCTGTGCTGAGCCGGCCTGCACGTTTTATGTTCCCAAGAAGGCGGACAAAAATGCTAAATATGAAGGAACGGCAATCAAAGCTATAAAAAAGAAAACCACGGAGAACACAATGAATGCATTCTGCAGGGGATGTGAGGTGTACTATCTGTGTTTCACCACTATAAGCATTCCTTCGTTGAAAAGCGCACGTGTTATGGAGGCTAATCTCTCGGACGAACCAAAAATCGACAACGTCAGTTAGAGTACACTAACTTTCAGAGATAATAGTTGTGGGTGTGGGTACATTTTATATATTATGAATTTTTATTTTATTTGTCGTTTAATTTAAATAGCTGTAGAAGTGTCGGCGTTTATACGTCTTCCGCACGTACATTGTCTTTTCAAACAATGCAATTGTAAAACCTTTATCCCACATTATACCAACCTCAGTTTCTTTTGAAAGAGCAACTGATTGGCCACATTCTGATGTGTCATGTTATTCCCTAGGTAAATTAATTAGGAACAGAGGTTTCCGTTAAAATTGAAATTAGGAGGGGGTGTCTAAATTGTTGGGCGGGGGGGGGGGGTGGTAGGGGGCATCGAGAATTGAGAAATCGTTGCGAATTAAGGGGATGCCTTAAAAAAAAAAGGGGTGTACTCCCCCCCCATTCCCTCTAGGGAGTGTGTAGGGAAATCACTGGTTAGGAAAATGAAAGCGTTTGCACGGATCCCTTGAAAATTGATACTTTTCCCGTGGTCAGGATAGAGTTAAGTGAGCGAGGATTGAAACGGCTTAAAGCCCAAATGTAGAGCGTAACGCTACAATGTCAAAAGAATTTCTACTTGTGTACAAGACAAAACTAGTCTTCAATTTCTATATTCTGTATATAATGTACAAGTCCTGAAGTTGTATGGTTGGAAACGAATGAAATAATAAAACCAAAATATGCTTTGTGTTGTTTTTGTATATAAAAAAAGGAAAAACACGAATGCCGGTGTTTAATCGCGAATGTATGGTTTCAGACGTTTAGAATGGCTACCTTTACCAAAATTAATAGGAAACAGCGACATTTCATTGAACCGTGCCGGCATGCACGTATGGAGTGCTCTGCTGCAGGACTGGTAAGTGCATACCACATGGAGAGGAACGATCAACAAGTAGCGGTTAGATAAATTACCAGAGCATGCAATGTAGATCTGAAAAGAGTGTTACCTATTCGTAATCACAGAGCCGTTCAAAAGTTCTCAAGAGCAGGCAATTCAGACAGTCCACTGTCGCTCGCGGTCCAAGAATGGCAGAAGATCACTAGAAGTCGAAGAGAGGGAGGGCAGCCTCCTCCGACCTGTCTTCGTCTCCCAGTGATGTTTTGCCACACTTGAAATGTGAGCGGCACTCGAAGCACCTTACGCTACTCGCTATTTTGTTCGCCGCAAGCCCACCGAATCATTTCAAAGGTCTGTGCTCTAGATTTGCCGAGTTTGAGTCAAAATTGGTGTTCGCTCTCCCTCTGGTTTGCACTTCAAGCTGAAATCACTACTGTGCTCGTGCACGTAGTCACGAAAACTCGTGTAACGTAGCTCTAAATGCGAACAGAGTGACAGCTTTTGGCATAATAACACATGGAGGTCCCTGCTTTGACTGCTGCGAGCGCATTATCGTGCCGCCCTCCCGTTGTGCGCTACAAAAGTGGCTGGAGACAGAGTGAGTAGAAAGGCGAGCTGGCTTACGTTATACATTTTTGAAAAACCGGAGACAACGGACGAATAATATTGTTGTCCCATTTTTCGCCCCCTCTTCGTTCGTTGTCTCCGTTTTTTTTTAAATGCGTAACAAAATGAGTTATTGGACTTTAGGATCGAACCGCGTATTTGCATGCATCAATAAGTGCAGAAATAATTTTCTTGAAGTAAATTGAGCGTTGAATTCATTTCTCTTTGAAGTAAGAAAGTCTCTACTATGGCTTGTTTCGGCTTTTAATTATAATTAAAAGAACAGATCAGGAACGTAAATACCTCTAACATCATCCTTCTTCTCCTTCTGCGATCTCCTCTTACAGGAATATTTTATTTACAACGTTTGACTCGGTGTAGCTAATGTTTCGATGCTTCAGGGAATAGAGCGTATCTGGCCACGCGTGTCTCATAACTTGCAGCAGCGTCGCACAATACACGAGATTTATTAGTGAGTTTCAGTATTGCGTACACGAGGAAACGCAAGCGCTGTGCGTTTGCGTTAGCGTTGCGTTCTGCACGCCGCGCATGCGCGAAGTCGCCATGCGCCAATCCAGGGCCGCAGTTTGGGCTCCGCGCACGCGCAGTGTAGAACACGCCACGCTAACGCAAACGCACGGGGCTTGCGTTCGCTCGTATACGCAATACTAAAACTCACTGTTTACGTAATCCGTTCAAAGTGCGTATAGGATCCCCCTGTGACTCGACGCTGGTCGCGGCAACCTACGACATCCAACTATACTGGTTAACTCTTTAGCTCCATCTTTTAGAGCGCAGCTCTTAGGCGCCCGTTTCCGGCTTGAGCGGCGTCGCCGTCTCCGTCAGCGTCGGCGTCGGCGTCGGTGTAACCGCGCGGTGCATTATGGGTAAATTTCCCGCTAAATCTAGCGGAAAAATTTACCCCGCTAAATTTAGTGGATAAATTTCCCTGCTAAATCTAGCGGAAAAATTTCCCCACTAAATCTAGCGGAAAAATTTCCCCGCTAAATCTAGCGTAAAAAATTTTCCCACTAAATTTAGCGGAAAATTTTCCCCTAAATGGGAGGCGAGCAGGAGAGGAGGAGGGGCATAGCCTCCCCTCAGTACCCTACCCTCCTCCTCCTCAAGAGCTGTGCTCTAATTCGGCGTTAGAGGGAGTTGTAAACGGCTTTCATTTTTTATACTCCACTTTAAGTGCGACTGCACCCCGTTTGACCCAATCACCGATGGAGCCAATGGACCTTTTCACATACCGACGGCACCAGGCGGTGGCTGCACGAACTAAAAATCGAGGAAGAGACCTACCTGCGCTGCCAATCGATAATGGGAGCTACGCTACCAGTTTCTTCGTTCTCTGAGCAGCGGGGCGTGCCCAACGCGCCGTCCAAGTGGGGCATCCATGGCGTCCACTTAAACGTCCTGTTATTCTTTCCGTCCGCTTTCTTTTTTTGCGTAACACAATTATATGCATGCTGCAATTACGTTTTCTACTCGCTGATCTACAGCCTCCTTCCGAATTTCCTCGATTTTTGGTGCCAACTTCCGCCGCTTGGCATCGGGCGCTCGCGCGTGCGCAGAACGCTTCTCGGAAAAGGTCCATCCAATTGAACCAATCAAGCAGCGTTAAAAGTGTATCGTCATGGCGTTTGCTATCAATTGCCTAAACCAATCACGCCCAGAAAAAAAAAGCGCGGGGGCACGGGGTGCTCGCTGTGCCTGATTGGTTCAGTCGGGGATTGCAGACGCCCAAAGACGACGAACGCCGTGATGTTGCACTTTTGGCACCGCTTATTGATTGGCTCCATAGAATCCGGCTGCGGTCGAACTTGATGCAAGTTGGAGTATAACAGAACATGGTAACACCCAAGAGAACTCCCGCGACACTCCGGTGAACTATTTGTGAAACTCCCCCGACGCCCCTACACAAAGCCGGATTCGCCCAATGTCCGCTGTACTTTCTCTCTTACACACATAAACACACACACACACACACCGAACGAATGAACAAATGCTGTGTGTTTGTGTTGAAAATACTTTGCTAGGAAGTTAAGCTCACACGTCGGGATTTTCGGGGTTTCCATGACCCGCTGGGAATTTCGTAAAAGGTCTCTAGCGTTGGCAGGGATTAGAACTATACCTGTTTTCACCTCAAGAACCGTAGGAAAAAAGGCCGGTTTCTCGCGGATGATTACTAATTTTCAACTTTAGGTGGAGATTTAAGTTATATTTAGTAGCATTTTGGAGTGGATACTCGTTATCTTATCAAGGAGTACACGTTTCGAACGCCAAAAGCATCGCCTGTGCCTCCGATAACCAAATCTGGCGAGAACTATTTCGCGCGGCGTATGAACAATGCGCAAAACTTACTGTTTTCTTGAGGTGAAAACGGGTATAGGCAGATCCGCACTCGTGATACCCCAGACTTGGGTGGAGAAAGCGAAAACAGAAGTCGTGCACACGCCGACGCCGGTTAGAAAGAAGACTGGAAACTGTTGCTCTCCTTATCCAGTTTTATGTCTCTGCGAAGTGGAAGAAAGCTTATTTCCACACTAGTGAGTAATGGTGTCAAAAGTGGAGGAGATATTACGAGTGGCAAATTAGTCAATGCTCTCGATACAAAAGTATATATATATATATATAATATATATATATATATATATAATAATAATAATAATATATATATATATATATATATATATATATATATATATATATATATATATGGAAAATTAGAGATCACTATTCCTTGCTGTAGCATGGCTTCGTTGGTACCTTAGCTTGAGTGCGGACGTTAAATATTGCATTATGAAAGGTAATTTTCAGGTCGTCATGAAGCAAAGTTTTGATACGATTGTCTAAAGGACATGTTTTTGGAAAAATCAGAGAAAATCGGATTAATTAACCCAGGAAAATCCGCCGCCAAACCTAAAATCAGGCTAAACTAGAAAAAAAAAAATTAAAAACGTCTACAATTCCCTGTAATGCCAAATTAGAGCGCAGCTCTTGAGGAGAAGGAGGGGAAGGTACGGAGAGGAGGCTATGCCCCTCCTCCTCTTCTCCCATTTAGGGGAAATTTTCCGCTAAATATAGCGGGGAAATTTTCCCGCTAAGTTTAGCGAGGGAAAGTTTTCCGCTAAATTTAGCGGGGAAATTTACCCATAATGCACCGCGCGGTAACGCCGACGGCGACGGCAACGCCGCTCAAGCCGGAAACGGGCGCCTAAAAGCTGGGCTCTAAAAAAAAAAAAGGAAGAAAAAAGAAAAGTAGTAACAGCGGATTTAACGAGAGGGCCGAATTTCTCTGGTGTATGCCTAATTAAACACCGATTTTTTTATTTAATATTATTGCTTTCTAGCACGAAACCCTGAAAGCGAATCATAATTTATTAAACAAATAGAACGAAGAAAAACAACACTCAATATTATACTCATCCTGGCATTATTGCGCGGTGCCGCGAGGATGAATGGGCGACGAGAGAAAGTTCGAATAAACACAAAACGTTTTTATTTTCAGTCTAGACCTGCCGAAAAAGAAAGCCTACCTCGACGCGCTCATTGCTTATTCATCACGCTTGTGTTTACGCAGGATCGCACACCGCGATTAAACCAGCACACAGAGAACCTCGTGAATTGCTAATTCCCTCGAGTGCTTCCATCAACACGGTTCTTTCTTGTGGACAGAGGAACCTCCCGGCAAACTCCCCGGGGATTGCGGTGGGCGGTCGTCTTTTGTTCCACGAGGAAAAAGAGCTTTAAAGCGAGTGCCTTAAAAACGCCGTTCAAAAATGTACGTTGCGCATGCATCCGATATTTTTTTGGGCCCTTTTATTAGGTAGTTATGTCACTCTGAGACCCTGTCCGGGCACTCGCAGCGTTCTTAAACGAGAAAAAAACAACAGGAAAACAATATTATGAGCCGCCATTTTCGTGCGGTTCAAGGATAAAATATTCGTCTGCTGCGAGTTTTATTGATGTTGAAAACCTTTTTATCGCTCACTAACTGTAAGAAATGGAAATGCGAAAGAAATGGAGACGCGAATAGAGACGTAAACTCATGCCATTTTTTTTTCAATAACAGTTTTGTTTTTGTTTTTACTGACGTTGACAGTCGAAACTTCGCCAAGTTATTTATTCGATAATTTGCGTCGTCATACGGGACGATGCAGTCGCGTGTAGGGAGAAAAAGGCCACACCTACAGTTTCGGAATGAAGTGCCATCAAGAATCGCTCTCAGATGAAAGCTGGCGGTATACGCTTACCTTTCAACGACAATGTTTATATGAAAAGTTTTGGCAGTTTGTGGTGTTACTTCATTCGATGCACTAGACGGTACCAGCACAATGCGGAGCATGTAATTTTAGATGCGATGAAGGATAGCGTTACTTTTTGACATTTTAAATTTTATTGATATTTTATGTGTCACGGGATTATACCTGAAAAAAAATCACATTTAGTTTCGAGATATGAAGAAAAATGTTTAAATGTAAGCAGATTGTACAAGGAGAGACTTTAGATTATAAAACGGAAGGAATTCGTGCGTTAATGTCTAAGAACCTAGTTATAGCTTTCAAGCAATGCCTCTTCTAACTGAATACATTTTTCGTGCGGGTAATATAACCAGTATTTAGATCGTCCGCTTCATTCAATTGTTCATTTTTGAATTTTTAGAAGATTGCAATATCATTTGAGATTGGCATTACCGCTTCAAGATATTTTTAAGCGTTTAAAGTTGTTTTTTAGGCCTTATGGTCCAAGTTGTTATAAAAGTGAACGGTTATTGTCGGCATTTTCGTTCATTTTCAACTCTGTGGTAGGAGTATACATAACAATCAGGACGTAAATTATTTCGGTATTTATAGTTACCGCAACTATGTGTAACCAGTTTGTTCATCTTGAAGTTTGGAAGTGTCGAAAATTGTCCAACACAGAGTTACTAAACACGCCGTTAATTCGACAGCCGTTTTAGTTCGTAAGAAAAATTAGCCCAATATTGTTCGCCTTGGGTCCCTGTGTCCCCAGCAATGTGTCCCCCAGTGAGTGACGCGTCACCAAAGAGTAGAAATCAATATACCGTGAAAAGCTATTGAAAAATGCAGTTTTCCACGACCAAGAATTTCAATTATATATACATTATATACACAGTATAATCTCGATAAACGGAACCTGAAGGAACCAGGAAAATCTGTTCCATTTATCAGGAGTTTCATTTACTGAGAGTATGTAGAGTAGGTACGCTAAAAATGTTGAAGGCCAGCTTAAATGCTGTTTCCAGAAGTGCTCAATTTGTAAACACCAGCAAGCGAATGTAGAAGGCAAAATAATGACAAAACACCAAATTGCTGCCTTTGTATATTCACACAAACCGTGTAAAAACGTTGAAGCAATATTCATGTTCTCCATTTCCCTCTTTCCCTGCTCTCCAGGGCGTCTAAAAACAATCACTCACTGAGTAGGAAAAAACGAGGAGATCTTGGTTTGTTTAAGATCCAGCAACCTCTTCTTTCGAATGACGTCGTCCGGTGACGGGAAGGTTCTCACTCCGGGCTCTTCTTAGCCACAACACCAAGCACTTCTCAAGCTCTTCGTGTTCGGGGAGTCGCAGCCTCATCCTCTTTGGTCCAAATTGCGTACTGCTGAACGCACTCCGCAGCTTTTCCTTGTCGTGAAGAATCCTTGTTAGGCTACTTTGGGAATGGCATACTTCGTTGCAAGCGCCGTTTTTCGTGAAGCAACCGCTATCGAAATCATTAATGACTTCGATCTTTTTTCTAACGTGAGCGCACGGTGTTGTCGCTTCGTGGCCGCCATCGCAGAAAATAGGACACTAGGCCTAAGATGCGAGCAGAACTGCAGAAGCCTTGTTGAGCCAAGCCTACCCAACATAGCCACCTATGCGTAAAAAATGAGAAAGAAAACTCCCCAAAACCATGCGTACATGCTAATTTTGGGCAATAAAGCTAATAAGTATTAAGAACATTTTTAACACTGTTTTATTACTCAAGAGTTATTTTTCTTTTCTGCGATAGCGAAAAATATGCCGGCGACAAAGTTTCGTTTTCGGTTCCGTTTACCCGGAGGCGCGAGAATTTGAGTTCCGATTAACGGGATTACTTTTACACTGCATGAATACAAAAACCAAACAACTCCGAGATAGTTGCTTCGTTTAAGCAACAATTCCGTTTAAGCGATTTCCGTTTAACGAGATTCTACTGTGTATATATATATATATATATATATATATATATATATATATATACGTGGCGTGGAATGGCACAATAGAACCTTTTCAAAAAGCGCGGGCCATGCATCTGTTCGCCGGTCCGCCAATTATCTGACACTGCCATTGTTTAGGCGCGTAATCTGAGCATGTATTGGACATGAGGGCTGCATCAGTATTCGGTGAAAGCTCCGCTCAGCTCGTATAAAAAAGAAAAAAGTGACTGGATGCGATGACTCGCATCCAGTCACGCGTATCGAGCCCAGCGATGGGAACCGCCAATGGAATTTCGAAATGTGTCTATTGGGACAGTTTCTTGAAGCGGAGAATTGTAAACTAATTAGTCAGATTTACGCTTTTGGATTTTGTTTTATAGCGTTCTAACAAAATGTTTGGAGAAAAAATAAAAATAAAAGTCTGCGGAACTTTTTTTTATATTAGCGTATAGTTTTTTGTTTTGTTTGAACATCGTTTGAATGTGTTTTTTTTTATCACAGAGAAAATAATCCATTTGTTTTGATGTTATCCACTTTGTGTCACCATTCAGAACGCATTTATATTTTTTTACAGGTATTCACGGGAGGCTGTATCTACAAGAATGGACCCGTGAAGGTCATTCATGACGAGGAATTGAAGGTTTGAGCACCTTTGTCTGGTCCTGCTTTATCTTGCTCATAATCAGATGAAAATTATTTCTTCAAGCTTATATATATATATATATATATATATATATATATATATATATATATATATATATATATATATATATATATATATATATATATATATATATATATATATATATATATATAATTTTTTTTTACCGGTTAAAAACGATGTATTGGTTCGTGGTCACTAAGCTCACATCTAAACCTGAGTTCAAATACTCACTGGGAATACTTGTAACGTGGTCGAGGATTGCCTCAAAATTTGAGGTAATTGTAGTTGATACATCAATTATGTGTGCGTGACCGTACAGCTTAAATAACTATTAAAATCTCAAGTGAAATATATATTTCTAAAAATATCATTTACGTTGAAATCTTCCACAAAAGACTTCTGCAACTTCAGCTCAATACTAAGTTCGGGCAACCTTTCTGAAAACCGCGGAAAGTCACAGACTGGTTCGGATAGACTAGGGCACACGAGAGATAATAAGATCATAACTGCACAACAATTCGTTCGAAGTCATCGTTGATAATCTTGGACTGAGGAAATAGTCTGTATAACAACTCCCTGAACGACTATAGACTGCCTACAATCAAAGCGCTCCAGTTTCTCAAAGCTCCCTCGCGTTGGCCGAACCGCTCAAATGAAATAAGGCACCGCCGCTCGTGACGGCGAACAGACCTGTCCGTCCTCATTCAGAGCTAGCATTGAATGGCAGAGCTTTAAGCTGGCGTGTCGGATTATCGGATTAGTTCTGCGCGTCCGGATTACCTCAGCCGTTTGTCACGGTCACGTGCTGCGACTGCTACCAGTGTCCGATTAAATTCTAGCGGGAAGACACTCGAAACTGGGGAGTCAAGATGCACGCGTGGCCCTGACAAATGCGAGCACTTCCGGGCTTTCGACACGAAAGGAGGTCGGTTGTCTCATCATTTGAAAGGAAAGCGAAACTTGTAGTTTCAGTTCGCATTCAGCGATGAATGCTTGTGGTCCGTGGACATAAAGTCTCCCTCAAACAGACCTTTCTCGAAAATCCCGCAAGGCCTCTAGTTTTTTCACGTTGATCGGCGCGGCTCGGGGAATTGTGGGATCGTTTTGATGAACGCCCGGCCCGGCTTGTATAGTCTCCGTACACCGTGCAAGCGGCTCGACTTCTCCCCCTTTACCACTGCAAGTTCAAAAAAAAAAAAATACACCTACACAGAGAGATTACATTACAAATACGACAAGTGCCTTTCTTTGCGTTCTTAAATTGCAAAATGCTAAGCAATCAAGAATGAACCGTACATAGGATGGCCTCAGTGCGTCGAAAAGACGATGAGAGGCGCTGCGCTTGTCGAATGGTCTATTGCACACACAGTATGCGTCCGAGATGGGACGTCAGAAATCAGTGTAACAGGCGCAACAACCAGTAATATTTTTTATAACAATACATGAGACTAAAAGCTGTAGTGAAGATGCTGCCTAGTTATAAAATTGAAGACAGCAACAACTTCGGAGGTAGTTAGGTTCTAGTAGTTGTAATTTTATTTTACTTACCGTATTCACCCAAATTTAAGACGACTTCATGGTGAACAAAGCCCGCACTGCAGGGTCTTATACCCGTGCCACACGGGCAACTCGAATGCCATTTACAACGAATGACATTTTAACGGACGGCCAATCAACGCGCGACACTCCGGGCGTGGCGCATTCCACGCGCGACAGATTGCGAGCTGATTCGTTGATCACACAAATGTCATTCGTTGTAAATGGCATTCGAGTTGCCCGTGTGGCACGGGTATTACTCATAACAAAACCAATTGAATTGAATTGAATTGATATAAATTGTTGCTCTTTGAGCAAGGAGAGCGAATCTAACTTTATGACAAGGGCAACGTTATTCTTTGATAAAAATAGTAGTCACAAAGAAAGGAGATTAGAATTAAGGTTGGTGGAGAATATCCACGGAAGTGTGAAATTTGGCACTGGATGAATGGGCTAGACGGTTGAACGGGAAACGAAATTTTAGATCTAAACTTTAAAAGCAGGGGTAGAAGGGTTTCCAGTGTAGGTGGCGCAAGGTACCGCCCGATATACAAGGTACAACCACTATAGCATCCATCTATCCGTTCAGCCATGTAGTCTTGAGACAGATACTGTTGAATGACTTGCAAATAGAACCTATGCTAGAATTTTGAGCGCATGGACCTTGTGCCTATAGCTTTATTATGTTTTATCGGAACGTTATCGAGGGTTCATTATATACGCTTGGCGCTTTCGTTAATAGATATGATTATATCCGTATGCTGTCTTGGGGGAAATTAGATTGACTTATATTTCCAGTAAATATACACACAAAAAGAAAGAAGTTACTTCCATTCTACATGATGTCCGAAAAAAAACGTACCGTGTTTTTTCATCGCGAAAATAAATAACGCATTGCCAAACGCTCATTATCCTCCCAAATGTACCACAAGTGTTCCGGACCTGATGCCCAAGTTTCATAACTGACCGTTAGATCATTCAAAAGTTATTATATTTTTTGAAATTTTCACTGGGAAATGGCGCCCGAATGCAGTTGAATGGTTTATTGAAATTTTGAGGAAATCGCCTCTTACTGGAGTCCTGTGTATCCGCAGATTACCCGCGGATCATCCGCGGATATTCACAGTAAACTGGGGGATGCGGGTAAAAATGAATACTATTTAGCGGATTGCGGATAGGATGCGGATATCCGTGGGTCCGGATGTACATTTTTACCGAGGCTGCCCATAAACGTGTACGAGCGCACAGCGTAGAGTAAATATGGGTGACCCTATGAAGTGCACCGTCGAATGTATTGCGGGAGCAAACTGCTCTCTTGGATAAGGGTGCCAATCGGGGAGAAAATTCTCTTTACGTCAAGAAAGATTTGATTCTCACCAAAGATCGCTTTAGAACGTCCTGTCTCGCCAAAAATGCTGTCCCTAGAAAAAATAAAGAATGCAGGAGCATCAGTCGTCCCGGAAAAGCTCGTTCTTGTTTGGCAGGAAAAAAGCGGAAAACGTCATTTGGGCAAAGAAAACCCAAAACGTAATGGCCACAAGAAAGTACAAGAAGCTTGCAGGTCGCTTCTTCGCCTACAAGTAGATCGAGGAGACAATCTGATCCTCTGGGGTGGTGGAACTTGCGCCAGCACGAGTTTCCGCACCTCATTCTTGTAGCGCATTTCGTGCATGCCATCCTAGCATCAAGCGCATGCATAAATGGAGAGAGACTTCTCATTCGCTGGTATTAAAGGGACCATGAAACGATTCTGAAATCGAATTTCATCCGCCGGACGCCGTAAAAGGTGTGAAAAGAAACACAAAAACACAAAAATAGGGAGCCAAAAAAATTCTTTGCTATAGAACTTTTAAAAGAAAACTGGACTCTTTTGCGCCTTCTTTCCTTCGAAAGCTCTCTGACTCTTCACTACTATGCATCCGCAGAACTGCAGCACGTCAGCCGAATCCACGTCGCCTATTGGGTAAGCGCCTACCTCACCAGCACAGCGATCATAAACAATAAATAGCCGGAAAATGTTTCCTAAAGGTTTTGTTAAATAATATTCAGATCTACATTTTGTAGCATAATTAGAGATGTGTGGCGAAAATTGCCAAATTTGGTAATGCTGAGAGCCAAGCGCCATCTATCGTGTGGTAAACGAAGCTGAGAGCCAGCTCCGGAGGAACTCCATGGGACGAATATGTTGCGAATAACTGACGAATTTTGCCCGGCGGCTTTTGCTCTGCGCGTGGAATCAGCACAGTGCCTGCTACGTCGCGCGCAAAGCGAGCGTGCCGTCGGGCGATAGACCTATTGCTGTCTTACCCAAGCATCAAGGAGAATGCAGGGATTGGTGTTCCACGCGCCGCACGTGCTGGCCTCAGCAGTAGAAACTTTTCCAAAGCAAAAACCTAACACAAATGGCATCTTGCACGCGCGTTCGTCAATGCTTTCTTTTGGTTATTTACTTCGAATCTTTTATACAGGAAAGGCGTGCGCGTGTGGCGCGTGGAACACCAATCCCTGCATTCTCCTTGATGCTTGGGTAAGACAGCAAATGGTCTATTCGTTCCATGGAGTTCAGCCTTTACGCACTTTTTACGATCAAATCAGCATGGCCGACAGCGTCGCTTGGTCGCGACGACCAACGAACGTTTATTTTTCTACGTGTTCTTCTCGCGCGTCCCGACTTCAAGCAGCAAGAAAAAAGTACTTGAAACAGACCACGACGAACAAGAACGCTGGATCCACGAACACCCGAGAAAAGCTACGACGGTCACGAATCCACCGACTCCGATCAAGCGAGCTGCACAGAATGTAGGCCTAGTAGGCACTCCGACTCGGCGCAGCGTTGCTTCGACGGTACTTGGCCAAGACAGTCTGCCCACGACAGGCTGGCGTGCTGAATGGAATATGCCCGCGCGACCCTTCTGGACCCTTCCCGTATTATAGTTTGATCGCTGACCTCAATTTTAGACTAACAGGTGAGGTCAATCTCTTCCCCTTGTTTTCCGAGGCAGTGTTGACGAACACTGTCGTCGAAAAGGAACTCTCGTCGGTTCTATCTTCTTGTTTTGTGTGATATAGAGCTCAAATAAACGCCGTATGGATTACCTTCGTAAAACGGTATGTACACTTTGTTATTAGTATGCCATTTTTATTCTGACACGACTGCACGTCACTCTCGAGCTAAAAAAGTTCGTGGGAGCTACGTGCAATGCCGGGCCAACCTTCCTTTGCCGAGTGCCGCGTCAGTATCGAGTTTCAATCGTAAAAGATCGGTCCCGAGGCGCTCACCAACAGCGCGAATACAGCACTTCCATCAAACGCGCGCGTCGGCTCAGAGTGTGAACAGGTATTTACGTGGCTCTTGCTGACACTGTCCTAGTTCAAACGTATCTTGTTTAACGTCGGCTCGCTCCTGCATCTCCGAGGCCGTGAAAAACGCCGCGGCGATTTGTTTCCATCTACGTCGCTTTGCAAACGACTGACACGGGCCACCTTTTACCAACAATGACAGTTGGGTTGACTTCTGGAGTCTTCACCGGAAGACTCGCCGCACTTCCAAACAGGCATACCGGCGTATGAGACTAGTCCCATGCTGTCGCTGTAGCGCAACATATCTCATTGAATTTCGCTCAGCTGCGATGTGTCCATGGCTATCGCGGCGATGAGAGGCGCCGATTCGATCAGAAAATACGTCGGTGACATCAGCGCAGTAAAACCTACTGGCACACCCCCAACTCGCCGCCGCTAACGCTCCCACTCTCCTACTGCCGAGAGAACTTCCGGTTCCTGTCCCAGCGTACGTCACGACCGTCAAAATTACGCCGCAACTTGTTTTGCGGTCAGTTGGTAAAAAAGAAAAAGTCGATATTTTGTTATTTTTTGGGTAGAATTTAATGAACCGAGACGAAAACGGATGCCTGTTCGCCATTCAGTGAACGTTGAAGGTTTAATGAAAAAGTTATCTGGCAAAGTAAAGGTCATTTCATGGTCCCTTTAATTCAGAGAGGCAAACCAGTCTGAATCTGTCCATGTTGAGGGGGATTGGCGGCCGAGTAGCCTAGCGCACACCAACTCGGAGCACGCAAAGCGAAAGCTCGCGCTGCAGAACCCATGGGATCCTGGGTTCAATCCCCAGCCCTGCTCGTTTCGATCTGGATGTGCGTTTTACAGACGTGCGGTCGTGTATCACTACTGCGATACAACTTATTAATATAGCTAATGTACTCATTAAAGGCTACATTAAGACAATCACCGTTTTTTGGGCCCTGCTGCAAAACCTCAGTAATTTTTTTTTGTAGTCTTTGATACGCACATTGGCTATTTAGTACGCTATATCCAACAGCTATCAAGCCGTTTGTAAAAGTTGGTACCGCCAGCTCGACGTCAGTGAACAGATCAACGAAATATAGTTTTGGGGAGTTACATATGGGACAAGGGGAGTACCCCTGTACACTCCCTATTTCTTAGAGAGTGGACCACGTTAAAGGCCCCAGGCTAGCGGTTGTACTGCGCTGGCTAAATTGCTCATCTACAGCGAGTGACTCGTCGCACCTTTGAAATGGCTGACCAACTACACGCGGTATAAATATCCACACAACCCCAACCATTATTGTCCATGCTGACGATATCGTTTCTTTTACAGAGCAACTTCGACAAGTAAGACGTTGCGAGTGTGTGCGTTTTCTTCTGCTCGACAGCTGGCACTGCATTGTTCTTAAAGGAGCTGTGCAACGATATTGAATTGGAATGTTTTTCACTTTACACGAGCTAACTGGCACTGGTGGGACTCAAGGATACTCGCACGCAACGCCACTGGCCAAGAAACTCCTTTGTTGAGGTGTAATTTCAAGGACAAAAGCTATCATTTTCATTCAATCTCTCCTTTGAAAAATTTGATGACGTAACGTGGGGATCGCAGCACACCCATATGATGATATTTGAATGCGGTTCATAGATTGTACCCGAGCATTGCGTGGACACTCGATTTGGGCTCGTGATAATTACTAGCTCGAGAAGCATTCGGGTAGTGGCCCGTGTCTAATCGCAGCAACGACGACAATAGCCGAGCCATAACAATGCCTGGAACTCAGCGCGTGTCCTGTGCTTTGCCAACCCCAGCGCGTGGCTATGATCAACATTGGCGGCTAATAATCGGCTCCAGATCACGTGGCTGCTTGTTCTGGCTGCGAGTTGAGGGGGTGAACGCTGCTCGTTTTTCTTTAATATTTTTTCCGGGACTTCTATTACGTGGGGTGAAAAACGAACGCGTGTTTCATAGGTCATTAACGTCAGGGATCCGTTCTAAGCGGTATTTGCGCAAAGTACAAAAATTGTTGCATCGCCCCTTTAAGTATATGGTTCCGAGCATGCCGTTTAGGGTGCGTGCTCAAAACTGAAACCGATAGGACATGTTGCCATTATTGAAAATTTTGATATTTTCTCAGTGGTGTACCCCCAGATACACGAGCTTTTTCATTGCTGCGGTGAGTTAGCGCCTTTCCTCTCCCACTTTTTTGTTGTTTGGCCTAAATAAAACGACGCAATGTTATTAGTCTGTCCCTTGATAACTTTTATGTTTAAAAAAATATACGTCTACTTGAAGGGGTTTTCACAAAGCAAAAAGAAAAATAAATATTAAAAATTCCTTCATTTCGAGCGCATCTTTCTCTGTAATGGCTTCGGGCCCTGAGGGGATAATAAATGAAATCTTCTGGGCAGAGTGTCAGCGTCACGGGCTTCCAAGATGATCTAATAACTGCGATCATCTTTCCGGCGATGCAAAGTGTCTCTAGAAGGATGATCGCTTATTCTATAAATACGATAAAACAGAATACCTTGAAATGACTCTCCCCGTAATGCGAGTTCTTTGTATAAAGGTAAGCAAACGACTTAAAGAAAAACAAAGAAACATCCAGATGCTTCTTTTAATTTTCATTCATGCTTGATTTTATGATGAAAAATGAATGATCGGATAGAGGGTCGGTATGCGGTTCCGAATTTTGCGGATGCGGTTCGGATGCGAATACAAAGTCTTCGGATGCGGATCGGACGTGGACGCAGTTATTAAATTATGAATGCGATAGACATTCTTTAGGTACTTCACCCGTTTTTCGCGATACACTATCTGGCCTTGAATTTGCCGCGCGCATGCGCGGCGCGCGTATGCGAAGGCGTTGCGCGGCGGCGCGGCGCCTCCACACACGCAGGACGTCCGCATACGCAAGCGCAGCGCGTATACGGACGTCGTCCTAGAGGTCACCCTAAATGTCGTTTCTGATATCGCCCTCTAGGACGTCGTCCTCGACGGAACCCTAGAAGTTGTTCTTGAGGTCGTCCTAGAGATCCCCGTAGAGCTCGTCCTAGAGGTCGTTCTAGACGTAGTTTTTGACATCATCCTCGACGTGGTCCTTGAGGTCGTCCTAGAGGTTGTCCTAGATTTCATTCTAGACGTCGCCCTCGACGTCTTCCTCGACGTTGTCCTAGACGTTTTCCTTGAGGTCGTCCTAGAGGCCGTCCTTGAGATCGTCCTAGCCAGAGGTCGTCCCGTCGTCTTTGACGTCGTTCTCTGAACGTCGTCCTCGAGGTCGCCCTAGCAAGCAGATAAATCCGCGCCGCGCATACACGGAGCGGCAGTACGCACACATTCACATTTGCGCCCGAGCTGCGAAGCGATTTTGGGTTTAAGCTGAGCTAGTTGGATACATGGTCAATGATGGTGGTGAAACAGCTTGAACATTAAACGATTACACCGAGATAGGACAAGACACACACGAAGCTGCAATGATAGTGGGGAAACAGCTTGAACATTAAACGATTACACAGAGACAGAAGGTTAAACGATTACACAGACACGAAGCGATCACTCAATTTCGAAGTGGCGCGCTGCAGTCGCGCCGTCAATTATGGTGTCGTAAACCGGTCATAAAATAAAGAATTCACTCAAACTTTGCGTCGTCGTACTCATAGTGAGCTGCGTCGTGAATCTGATGACGAATGCTATCGCTATTTATAGAGAACCAACAATAGTGATTTCTGCAGCCAATTTTTAATGCGATAGCGTTAAGGCGCTTATGTCGCAGAAAAGCCGGCGTCGGCGTTGCCAGGACGGGAAAATCCTGATTGGTCGAAAAGGTCGTGACGTCACAGCCACATGACCTCGCGCGTGAATTTTAAACAACCCACGACGTTCACGTAAAACGTGACGTCACGCGTGGAATGAAAGGGATTAGAAATGAAAGACTTTTACATTCCCTGTAATGCCGAATTAGAGCGCAGATCTTGAGAGGAGGAGGGGAGGGTACGGAGGGGACGGTATGCCCCTCCTCCTCATCCGTAGCCTCTCCTCCTCTCTCCTCATCTACTCCTCTCGTGCTCCTCACCTCCTCCCCCTCTTCCTCCTTCTCCCTCCTCCTTCTCACTCTTCCTCCTCCCGCTTATCTAACCAGGTGTGCGTACGCACCAGTGACCTTTATTTACATCGTTATTTATTATATTTTAATGTGTATTCATCGTATCGTATTGTCGTTGTCGAGCCGCTATAGTCCGAATACGAAAGGTTTATTAGAACTGGTCACCAGCGACTGGCTTGTTTATAAAGTCCTTAGTCTTTTTTGTTGCGTGCAGGAACAGCCGAAAGCTAAATGCTGGTACACACAAATACACTCTCGAAACAATCTAAGGCAACAAAATGTACAACCACAAAAAACAAAAACAAAAAAACACTGACCTTAATATAACTGAATGCTTAGGCTATTTTTAATTGAGCGTTCACTATCAAAGGTAGCGACCTCCGCGCAAATGTATTAAAACTACTTCGAATACGGAAGATGGGGGAAAGTGAACATAGAACATGTTGGGGTCGCGATTGCTAACGCGAGGAGCAGATAAAGAGATCAGAGACACAACTTCAGAACAACTTCGTGTACAGCTTTGTGTAAACATACATAGTCTAAAAAATTTCGCCGATCACTAATGTCTTCAAATTCGTCCTCTGTAACATTAGGTCGTGACTAAAAAAAAAAAAAAATACGGCGACCGTAATAACGGTTATACACAATGTGTGCTAGCCTCCTCTGAACATGTCTAACCTCTCCGAGCCTGCCACACTCAAACAGTTCCAGACCACGGAGTCGAACTTATGTTTTGAACGTATAATAGAGGTATAAAGCCTAACAAGACATGACGGCTCCTTGAAATCGCGGGTTTATTCTCGAAGACAAACCTGAAGGTCGCAAGCATGAAAAAAGCCTGTAGCTCGTGAGTTGTTCGTCCGCTCTCAGACGACACGGGCTCTGGTAAAAGGTTTCTTCATATACTTAGGTTGCGCGAGTACACGGTGATGGGCCTTTCTTTTTTGTTCTTATGGTGTCTCTGCTCTTTTTTTTTCTGCGCACTGTTGTTCTATTATATATTATCACGATTTTCTGTTTCTTCTCGCGTTATTCCTTTTCGCCAATCTGCAACCCGCTTCAACGCCTTTAATTTTGTGTTTTTCCTACCTACCATAAAAAAAAACTATAAAAACGTTTCATCACCGTGTCCTTTTTCTGTCGATAACAAGTCTTCTGGGCCACCGCGTGCTTTTCTTCTCCATGATTGTGTACCTAACGTACGGTGACACGCGCCCGGGGCGACTCGGCCGTCTCCTCACCCCGTCGCCTAATTACTACACTCTGTTTCTCTTCGATACAATCACATCCACGCGGGAGGTAGGACACTTGAGGCTGTACCTAATCCTGTAGGGATCCTCATCTCGACGTTCCTGCCGTCTCAATCAGGGAGCGTGCACCTGCAGCCAAGCCCGTTCTGCTGTTTCCTTTCATTCGGCCCAAGGCCGCTGCAGACTGTCTGCCCGGAGGTCATCGATGTCGTCTCTTTGTGTTCTTTTCTCCCCTTCTCCATCGGGAGAACGATTAGGCTTTGCTTCAGATGCGTACAAGCGAATCGATCGCAGAGGAGGAAAGAGCAGGGCAGCTATTCTCCGCGCAACTTTTTGGTCAACAGCTGGCGTAGTTTCCACAGCGGTGCTGTCCGCAATGCCGCAGAAAAAGGGCGAAGGCGGTTGAGGGCGTTACACAGCTTCCAAACAAGCAAAACATCGGGCAAAACTATAAAACACATACAAAAAATTAAAGTTCTAGACGGCTAGTGTAAGCGCTGACTCTCAACTGCACATTTATTTAAAAAAAAACAATAAACAAACCAGTCATAATCAGTCAGCGCTTGTCAAAAGAAAAGAAAACTAAACGATATTTTGGCTGTACCGAGTGACCTTTCCATTTTTTCCTCTTCAGCTGACGCAGTGGCTAGTTAGAGAATAGGGCAGCGGATATAACAAATTATGTTTGTAGCTCCCTATTCGTTTACTATTTTTTAATCGATACCTTTCGTAAATCATTGCAAAAACATCGCCTGATGTTTACACAGAAACGTTGCCACAACCTGAAGAAAGAGGCGTACTAAGTTTGACAAATATGTGTAACAAATAAAACGAGAGTGGTACAACCTTAAAGAAA
Organism: Ixodes ricinus; assembly: GCA_037355805.1. Taxonomy (NCBI): domain Eukaryota; kingdom Metazoa; phylum Arthropoda; class Arachnida; order Ixodida; family Ixodidae; genus Ixodes; species Ixodes ricinus. The sequence goes on along the minus strand of JAZHYW010001097.1, from coordinate 28,967 downwards.
TTTGTAGTCAGGCATTGATGCATCAAGCACCGCTTTCGAACACGCCTTCTGAAGGCACATAAGGCATCCTACAGATTATTATTCACGATTAAAAAGCGTAATTTAATTACGTGGTTACTATGCACACACACGCACACATACACACACACACACACACGCACGCACGCACGCACGCACGCACGCGCGCACACACACACACACACACACACACACACACACACACACACACACACACACACACACACACACACACACACACACACACACACACACACACACACAAAATAGTTGCTCGGGTACACTTTGCTTCTGGCGCAGACGCAGCCTCCACGCTGCACGCTGAAGGACAAGCCGGTACGCGGAGCCGCCCAGATGCTTCAACTGAGCCTGGATGGAAAGAGGTTGTACGCCACGACGTCCCTCTACAGCGCCTGGGACAACCAGTTCTATCCGGAGATGATTGAGTGAGTGCCCTTAGAGATAGTGGGGAGTTGTAGTGGATCGTTCTGATACCTCCGATAACGATACCCGAGTGCGATAGAATGCAAGGCAAGAGGGGTTGGCGGAGTAAAGGGTATCGTTATCGGAGTTATTCGGACGAACTGCTAAAACTTCCTGGTGTTCCCTCGCTTACCGCGAGTGTACGCAAACGACCCAGTCAGCACGCACCGTGTCTGTGACATAGGGCACGCGGTCGATGCTTAGGTTACGAGGACATAGCAAAAACTGCCCGCCCTTTTCATTGTTTGTATCGCGAAGAAGCAATTTTTTTAATGTTTGTTTTATTTCGCGTTGACCATTGTGTAGAAACAGAAACACGTGAAATCAATGGTTGCGCTGCATAATCAATAGGTTCAAATCCAGGTTTGCAGTCGTACTGCACTCGCCAAATTGTTTCTCGGTGGAGACATTGGACGCCATTCTAAAGACGTGCTCACACTGCTCCTACGCCATTTAAAAGACACGGTGTTGTCTGCAGACATCATGGCAGAGTTATTTTGCGGACCAGAAGTCGGCATTTTAGGTCGCCCTCACTCACCCTCACCCTCATAGCCACACTCACCTAAGCCCCTCATTCACCCTCACAGCTACACTCACCTTCAGCCCCTCACTCACCCTCATCCTCACAGTCACACTCACCCTCAGCCCTTCACTCACCCTCATGGCCTTCACGCCCCTCACGCACTCACCACCCTTACGGCCCTCACGCACTCATACCCCTCACGCCCCTCACGAACTCACCACCCTCACGCACTCATGACCCTCACGCTACTCACACACTCACCGCCCTCACGCCCCTCACGCACTCGTGGCCTTTACGCCCCTCACGCACTCATGGCCCTCACGCCCCTCACGCACTCACCGCCCTCAAGGCCCTACGCCCCTCACGCCCCTCACGCACTCATGGCCCTCACGCCCCTCACGCCCCTCACGCCTTTCAGGTACTCACCGCCCTCACGCCCCTCACGCACTCATGGCCCTCATACCCCTCACGCCTTTCAGCTACTCACCGCCCTCACTCCCCTCACGCACTCATGCCCCTCACGCCCCTCCCGCACTCACCGCCCTCACGTCCCTCATGGCCCTCACGCACTCGCCACCCTCATGCACTCATGGCTCTCACGCACTCACTGCCCTACGCACTCATACCCCTCACGCCCCTCACGCACTCATGGCCCTCCCGCCCCTCATGCACTCACCATCCTCGCGGCCGTCAAGGCCCTCACGGCCCTCACGCCCCTCACGCCTTTCAGCTACTCACCACCCCCACTCCCCTCACGCACTCATGGCCCTAAACACTCATACCCCTCACGCACTCATGCCCCTCACGCCCCTCACGCACTAACCGCCCTCATGGCCCTCATACCCCTCACGCACTCGCCACCCTCATGCACTCATGGCTCTCACGCACTCACTGCCCTACGCACTCATACCCCTCACGCCCCTCACGCACTCATGGCCCTCCCGCCCCTCATGCACTCACCATCCTCGCGGCCATCAAGGCCCTCACGGTCCTCACGCCCCTCACGCACTCATGGCCCTCACACCACTCATGCACTCGCCGCCCTCACGCCCCTCACGTGCTCATGGCCCTAAACACTCATACCCCTCATGCCCCTCACGCACTCATGCCCCTCACGCCCCTCCCGCACTCACGGCCCTCACGCACTCATGGCCCTCACGCCACTCACGCACTCACCGTCCTCACGCCCCTCACGCACTAACCGCCCTCATGGCCCTCATACCCCTCACGCACCCGCCACCCTCACGCCCCTCACGCACTCATGGCCCTCACGCCCACTCACTGGCCCTACGCACTCATACCCCTCACGCCCCTCACGCACTCATGGCCCTCACGCCCCTCATGCACTCAACGCCCTCATGGCCCTCACGCCCCCACGCGCTCATGGCCCTAAACACTCATACCCCTCACGCCCCTCACGAACTCATGCCCCTCACGCCCCTCCTGCACTCACCGGCCCTCACGGCCCTCACGCACTCATGGCCCTCACGCCACTCACGCACTCACCGTCCTCACGCCCCTCACGCACTAACCGCCCTCATGGCCCTCATACCCCTCACACACCCGCCACCCTCACGCCCCTCACGCACTCATGGCCCTCACGCCCCTCACTGCCCTCACGGCCCTACGCACTCATACCCCTCACTCCCCTCACGACTGATGGCCCTCACGCCCCTCATGCACTCACCGCCCTCATGGCCCTCACGCCCCTCACGCGCTCATGGCCCTAAACACTCATACCCCTCACGCCCCTCACGCACTCATGCCCCTCACGCACTCATGCCCCTCACGCCCCTCCTGCACTCACCGCCCTCACGGCCCTCACGCACTCATGGCCCTCACGCCACTCACGCACTCACCGTCCTCACGCCCCTCACGCACTAACCGCCTTCATGGCCCTCATACCCCTCACGCACTCGCCACCCTCACGCCCCTCACGCACCCATGGCCCTCACGCACTCACTTCCCTCACGGCTCTACTCACTCACTGCCCTCACGGCCCTACACACTCATACCCCTCACGCCCCTCACGCACTCATGGCCCTCACACCACTCATGCACTCACCGCCCTCACGGCCCTCACGCCCCTCACGCGCTCATGGCCCTCACGCAACTCACCCACTCATCGCCCTCACGCACTCATGGCCCTCACGCCCCTCCCGCACTCACCGCCCTCACATCCCTCACAGCACTCACAGCCCTCACGCACTCATGGCCCTCACTCCCCTCACGTACTCACCCCCTCACGCCCCTCAGGTACTCATAGCCCTCACGCATTTCACGCCCCTCAAGCACTCATCGTCCTCACGGCCCTCACGCACTCATGGCCCTCACGGCCCTCATGCACTCACCGCCTTCACGGTCCCCACAGCCCTCCCTCACCCCCAAACTCATGAATTTTCCTGGTTCAGAAACTCGCTAACCCTCACCTCACCTGTGAATATGAGAATGAGTGAGAGTAAGTGATTGTCCTAATGAGTGAGGTTTGCCGAGGTATGCTGCGGACACCCTTCAAGCATCTTAGAAGCATGTTTGCTTCGTACATGCTTCGAACATGCATGTGCACACAGTTCTTTTTTGTATGGCCAGTGTGAAAATACCACCATGTAAGGAAACATGTTTCAGACAGTGTCTCTAGAGACTGTCTTTTGTACGACGTATTACCGGCGTGACCGCGGCTTCGAGGCAGACTAACTTTCTCCCCGTCTAAATCTGCACGCGCCAAACCTGACTTTTGTGTACCAAGCGTCGGTTGCATGTGAACAGCGTTCGGTGTAGCAAAATGTTTTGAATTCGTTTTGCAGAGGCGGCGCCATGATGATGCGCATCAACGTGGACACGGCCAAAGGCGGTCTGTCCATGGATCCCGACTTCCTGGTGGACTTCGGCGAAGAACCCGAGGGGCCCGTCCTGGCGCACGAAATCCGTTTTCCCGGAGGGGACTCCACGTCCGACATCTGGCTCTGAGCCGGGTTCCTGCTCCGGCTCTGCTTCCGCCCTAACACGGAAGAGCACTGGAGCCCTGGGGCCAGAGTTCAGTCGTTGTCGCCTATTCAGAGAAGAGAAGAGGCGAAAAACAGGAACGTGACCTCCGGTCTGAGTGTCACGCCAGATGTCTTAGGGGAAAAAAATAAGACTCATTAGTCGTCCCGCGAATACGTGATGGGGCAGAGAAGAAGTGAGGAACGAATGCGAGACAAACAAAACGGACAACAATAAAAAAAAAGCCTCATATTGTGATTTGCACAACATTTACTTGTTCGCGCTGTGAATACACACTGAAAAGTGTTACACCCTTGGTAATGTAAATGAGCTTGTCACAGGGTTAACACCCCAAGCCGCAATCATAATAATAATACATGATAAAACAAAAATTGGCAATGACCTTTACCTTTAAAGTTCTATAATGTATGACATGCATTATAGGTAATTGGTGTGTTACGTGACGTACATTTCCCCGCTAAATTTAGCGGTAAAACTGAACGGTTGTATGGGTCCCGCTACGTCGGGTCACGTGATTTCGATTTCCTTCGCTAAATTTATCGGGGAAACTGGATTGGTGTCTAAGTCAGATTTTTCCTCGCTAACTTTAGCGGGTAACTGAATTGGCGCATAAGTCACGTGACGTCAATTTTTTGCTAAATTTAGCGGGAAATTGAACTGAGGTTTTGGCCACAAGACGTGAATTTTTCCGCTAAATTTAGCCGGGAAACTGAATCGACATAGAGGTCACACGTGCCGTCAATTTTTACAAGGCGTATAGGTCATGTGACGTCAGGTGACGTCACGCGACGCCATTTTTTCGTCAAATTTAGCGGGGAAATTGAATTGGTGTATAGGTCGCGTAATGTCAATTTTTTTCGCAAAATTTAGAGGGGGAAAGTGGATTGGTCTGTACGACCCGTGACGCCAGGTCACATGACATCAATTCACCCGCTAAATTTAGCTGAGAAACTGAATTCGTGTATGGGTTTGGTGACATGAATTTTCCCGCTAAATTTAGCGGGAAATTTACGGACGGACGGACGGACGGACACAATTTTGGGATTGGGGGTGGCGATAAAAGGCGTTCCTTTCGTGCTTTAATACTGTCTCCAGATACTGTTTGAAGCGTGTTTCTTTCTCGTTTGACGGTTCCGTCAAATTGGTCATACAAAAAGCTGTCTGCATACATGGTACGAAGCAGAAATTCGAGTATAAAGTAATCGTGCTCCGAACGAACTTGATCTTGAGGCTTGTCCAGATACTTCTGTCCTCATGTCTGCTGCAAACACCGTGTCCTCTGTATGAAATGTGGGCGGTGTGACCGCGGTTTAAGGATGCTAAAGAACGCACAAGAAAAAGAAAATGTTGCTGAAAATCTAAGCAACGGATTTTTGTCTTGTTTTTTTACAAGCACCAAGTTTATATGCAACACGCAGAATATACAATTCTCACATGCAAAGAAATAACAAGTAGAGACGCATTGAAGGACGCGCGAGATCGGTAACTTAACCCTGCAGCTTACTTCACCGCCTTAGATACTCAACAGTTTAAAGATGCTCTTTCGCGAGTGACCACCTCTGCTATCACCGAGGTTACAGTGATATGCTCTTGCCAAGATTTCAGATAAAACGCAATATCTCGAAGTTCGAGGAATGCATCCCCAAGTAAACAAGCATTGGTATAGGTGTTAATAGTTGATGTAGTCGCTACAACAACCTCCGCTAAAGTTGTTGAAAGCGAGTGTTTGGACGAACGTGGACAAGAGCACCGCAGCATCCTTTCCCCGTCATTTCTGCACCCTTAATAAATGAGGGGCATTCCACACATCAGCACCATATATTGCGATAGAAAAGGGCGTATCAATCCACATAAGGAAGCTGGAAAGGTGTAGAATGTGTGTAAGTCCCCAGAACAGCCTTTTTCCACCTCTGAAGAGTGTAAACATGTTTAGTGAGCACGAACCAGGAATTGTCTTCTACGTTTGTTCTTGGACAAACATTGTTGTCACGCCAACTCGAGAAGAAAAATTATAATGTATGCTGTTGCCGATCAGTAACATACCGTTTAAACGCCCCCCCCCCCCCCCCAAAAAAAAAAAAAAATATATATAGATATATATATATATATATATATATATATATATATATATATATATATATATATATATATATATATATATATATATATATATATATATATATACACGTGTATATACCGTGAAACAAGGAGACGGCAGGCTCTTTAAATCGACCGGAAAATTCGGTTTCTTAACCTATCGCGCTACGATTTTGTGCAGCGTTGCCAACAGATGGTGCATTTTTTTTCGGGTAAAATTTGCAAAGAACGAATTTACCTGGAGGAAAAGTAAAAGAAAGAAAAAGGCTTAGCTCCTATGGAAAAACGCAGCGACGCCACCGGTCTTCAAACAACACGGCGCCGTTTCACACGGGAGACAAGAGATGGCGCAACGAACGCCGCCAACGAACGAGCATACGGCGCCGTAGCCGAGAGCCGGCACTTTAGCAGACGATCCTTTCGACTCAAAAGCGGCTCGCGTTCCGCAGGCGGCGACAGTCACAGAAACAAAAACAGGCGCGGTAACAACAAGGAACTGCAGTTCCTTGTCTGCTAAACACGATGGCTCTCGGCGTCGTCTGCTCGTTCGTTGGCGGCAGTTGGCGTCGCGACCGCTTGCGCCATCTCTTGTCTCCCGTGCGAAACGGCGCCGTGTTGTTTGCAGACCGGTGGCGTCGCTGCGTTTCCATAGGAGCTAAGCCTTTTTCTTTCTTTACTTTTTTCTCAGGTAAGTTCGTTCTTTGCAAATTTTACGAAAAAAATGCACCATCTGTGGGCAACGCTGCACAAAGTCGTAGCGCGATAGGTTAAGAAACCGAATTTTCCGGTCGATTTAAAGAGCCTGCCGTCTCCTTGTTTCACCCTGTATATATATAAAAATATCACCACGGGAGCTATTGTCGCAGGATTAAATTTTGGAGAATAACGGATCTTATCGATTTAGTGTCGGCAATGCCTTTAGGTTGAATCATCATGATTCCGTGGAGATATTCGCGCGCACCCTATTATCCATTTAAGCTCATATGCCTCCGTGTTTCACTACTGTCGATAGACCTATTTCAAAACTCAGAGCGCCTCATCGCGGCGTGATGCCACTTTATGCATTGTGGGAATGCATAACGTGGCACAACGCCGCAATGGAGGCGCTTATTCTGCGCGTCTGACAGGACCTTACAGTTTTTTGTAAAATCAAGCATAGAAGACATCTTATGCACCCGCAAACGTGTTACCGACATGCATCGGCAAGTCGCTTCACATTTGTGTTTTGTGCCACAGGTAGCTGCATTAGAACGGCATAGAAACTTTTTGATTGGACTAGATGGATCTGAGGGCTGACCCCCTTGGAACGGGAGATATCAGGGTATTTGCACACGGACAATTGTTACCAACTACGCATCCTCTGCGGTAGTCACGGACCAAATAAAGGTTATCTTAACTTTGTGTAAACACGTGGACGAGTCATTCCAACACATCCTGTCTACCTAGAGATACGACTTACCAAACCATTATGATATACCTGCTGACGCTCAATATTACTTAAGTGTTTTGTTATTCTAATGGTTCCCGCGGCTCTGATGTAGAATATTTACATATTGCACATGACGATGAGTCGAACAGGGTTTTCAAACCGGGTAGGGGGTTTTCCTTGACGAAAGATGATCTCAACACGACAACATAATAATACGCACTAAGTAATGCATATTATGATAGTTTTCTTGTTTTTGTTTTTTTACAATTGTTTTTTTTTAGCTTTGAAGGCACAAACTTTTATACCCTTCGTTGTTTGTTTTATTTTATATCGGAGTCTCTTTTAACCCGATTAAACTTGCCTGAATTTTCATACTGTGAACGCAGTATATTTGATCTGTGAGGATGTCTATATTATAGCAGGCTTTTAAAATAAACCCTTTGTCAAAACGAAAAGAGAAAAAATATTAAAGTAAAAACAAAATTTGCTTAGACTGCAAAACCAAATCTAATAAATCAGCGGCTGGGCGTGGCCGTTACGCGAAAGCTTTGGTGATTTACTTATATTTGGTTATGAAGTTATCCTGGCCAGAAACGTACCGGTGAGCATGCATCACAACTTTCAGAAGTAATCACTTCTAATCAATAAATTTTTGCAACCTCTTTGTGTTTAATTTATTTATATTAATAGTTGGTAATCACGTAAAAAGTTTAATTATTTTTTTAAGTAAAAAATTGCTGCGCTTCGTTTCTCTATAATTTCGTGGAAAGTGAATAGCGTGGAGACATTGCACATCATTTGGACGGAAAATACCGACACACTATAGATCAGTCCATAAAACAAAATTGTAAAATTGGCTGGTCCCTGCGTATAACATCAATTATATTCTGTTTACTACACTCTCATACCTCTTTTTTAACAAAAAACCTATTACTATTTATTTATTTATTTATTTATTTTATTTGTTTATCCGAATACCTACATCGCCCAGTTCTGGGCATTATTGTAGGGGGGTAAGGCAATACAAAACAATAACAAACGATAAATATAGAGATACACAAGAACTATTGTGATGCAGAAAAAGTGGATATGACATTTTAAGAGAAAAATACAATACTTTGTACAATATATAAAAACGAAGTATAGTGACTGGCATTATTGAAAGAGCAAAGTGGAAAATTATTCCTATTACTATTAATTAACTAACTATTAACTATTACTACTACTGTTTAAAGAAACTACCTGCTGACAACGATGTTGCAGACCAGCGCAACCAAAGTCTTCAAAGTTGTATCTATAAATATAAAAAGTCGGGACCGTCGTTGTGAAATGTTTGCAGCTCCTTAAATTATTATTATTATTATACTACGTCTGAGTCAACTGTATTGTTTTGGGTCATGTCATTCAATTACTCGGGGCTCTACCACCGTTATCACCACTGTTTAATTTCTCCAGATTGATTTTAGGTACAGGACAGATATCATTACTGTTTTACTATTTAATTGCGTCTTACTCGTACCACCTGAGAATTTCAAGAATCGTAAGATAAAAAGTTGTTGAAGCACCGGCGAACCAGTAGAACGGGCAACGACGAGATTGTGAGCTGAGCAGTGCCCACCCAACAACACTTAGCTAAACATATATTTTTTTAGAGGAACGCCTTTATTTAAAGCAAGGGTAGCAGAAGATTTATGTAAAAAAAAATCGTTGATGCTTTTTTTTTAATAATTTAAAATACTATCGTATTTTTAAGCAAAAACAGGACAAAGTCAAATAAAAGTGGGAAGTTTTACGTGCCAAACCAACAAAGGGCGTCTGGCACGCCCCAGCGAGGGACTGCGGATCAATTTCGACCACCTGGGGATCTTTTGAACTTGCAATTAAAATTTAGGTTACATGGCGCCTCCTCCGCAATAAACTTACGTTAGATTACGGGCACCGCTGTGCTGGAATTCGAACCCTTCCAATGGGGATCCACAGGCTGGCGCCTTGCCTCAGAGCCACCAAAATGGCGGGCCAACTCAGGGAGAAATGTTTTATGCAGTAACAGCACTACACAGTTTGACGTCTTTATAAGCTATAGAGAGTTTTAGAACAGGGGAATACTTTATATTTTCAGGACATCAAGATCCATTTCAAATTAAGAGGTAAAAAAAAAGAAAAGACAACGAAGTGGAGCTTAAATGCACACATGCCCGATGACAGGCCTAAACAGTTAAAGGAGCGGTACAACGATATTCAATCGAAATGTTTTTCATTTTACACAAGCTTATTGGCACTTGTGGGCCTCAAGGACACTCGCACGCAACGCCACTGGCTCAGATTCTCGGGATAAAACTACGCTAGAATCAACCTCTATCCGGATGACCATCGTACCGGCGTGCGGTTGTATCACTACTGCGTGGTGCACGTTAAAGATCCCAAGCTAGCGGTTGTACTGCACTGGCTAAATAGCTCATCTTCATCTGAGAGACAATTCGCCCTTTGAGGCAGACTAACTTCAGGTATAAAAACATACACACAAACGCACAACTGCTGACCTTGTGGCGGCCACTAAAAAGAAAGAAGAGCGAAATGTGTAAATTAGTTAGCTAATTCACAAACACGTTACAATCAACCTTTAAACAAAATTGTGTTTGGGGAGCATAATATATTTCGAGCATTGACGCTCGACCTTAAGGTCTAGCCATGCCGTTAAGTATTTCAAAATTCGTAGTGGGTTCAACGGGACGAGAGAGTTCACGACGCAATTATCCAGTGCACATGACTTATGTTAGCTAAACACCCAACCCCGTGGCAAACCAGAGAGCCTAGATTTAAGAGAGAAAGCAACACAAATCATGGAGAGCGTTTGGACGCCCCCTGCGGAGATTCGTCGCAAGCGCGCACGCGTTGCCTTGCCACTTGAAGAGGAGGAAAGAGGGCGGAGACGCTTGCATAAGATCGAAGCTTTAATCACATTCTTGCAGTTCGTATGGAAAATTCGGGCCACAAACCACGTGACTCTGATCGAGCAGTTGGTGGCACTCTGAAATCTAGGCGCACTATTGCAAGCGCGCTACACAAAACGCATCGATAGTTAGTTCTCTATGTCGATTTTTTTTTGTCGTAGACACGGTGTTAGCACGCAATATTGTTTGTGTGCGGCCCACCGAACACTAAGCACAGATAACGGTCGCAAGTTGTTTTTCCGGTACGAGGACGCGAGTATCAGCGAATCTTGGCTAGATTTGTGTGCTTTCTGATTTGAGCAATCGTTCAGCAGGCAACTCTTTTGGTTAGGCAACAACCAAACTGAGCGTTAGAGCAAAGATTAAAGAAAGGCTGTCGCGCGGAGGATCTGGAATCGAACCTAGATCCTCCGCGCGACAGCCAAGCACGGTAACCATTCGGCCAAAAACGCGCTGGCTGAGCGACGCGCGTGGCAGTAGGCAGTGATTATACATCCGAAACTGGTGTTTCCGCTTTAAAAACTAACATAAATCTTCCTCTTCTAGAAATAAGACGAAAAATAGCCCGATTGTGTTTTTTTCAAGATGTATTTTACCCAGATTTCGATTTTCAATCTACTCACTGCCGGGCTGAAAATTTAAATCATCTATATTAGATAATTCCTACAAGATTGAACCATTTCAGTGCCATAGAAACACTTCCCTTTTTTCTCCCTTAGTACTTTGCATCTCTGACTGGAACAAACTACCCGACCATATTGTAACTGAGCGCAATCCCATTTCAGTTTAAAACGAGTGCATCAATTTGTGTAACTGTGAACCTTGATTTGTAAAACTGCATCATAACAATAACATGCTAATAAGCATTTGTGTGTGTGTGTGATTTTTACTTGTTGGTGTCTATTTTTATGATCATTTACTTTTTTGCATTTTATTTTTGAATTCCCCTTATGTAATGCATCTGGGATGCCTTTGAGGTGAATGAAATGAAATGAAATGAATGCCTCTGCAACCTTTACCCGATTGTAACTGTAGTTCATTTTACCCGGTCCCACTAATTCGATTATTGCCATTTCATAGGGATTAATTTTTTGTACAACTCCCATGCCGTTCAGAGATAATTACACCACCCAGCTTATCCCTTAAAGAAATAACACATCTGTCTCAAGATATCACTTTCTTGTATTTTACCACAATAATTGTAGGTTATAAAAATTTTCTTGCGTTCTAAAATTTCTTCTATAAATCGTTTGGTGTTCACAGCTCTCATGTTAGCTCAGAAAAAAATAAATAGAGCGAAAAACCCGTGTTTCAACGACATAAAAGCTATGCGCGGATTAAGCCTTCAGCTCAGCGTTATAGCGCGGCGCACGTCAGCCTGCTGCCGTGACGTCACTGGAGGCGTGTTCTGGCCTTCTCCTCTAGGTGGTGTTGCCTCGGGCCGCTAAGAGCATGGCTATCACGTGATACGAGATGTCACGTGATCCTTTACACAACGACAGGCGGGAATGGGTCGGGCGTGTGTCAGTTTCAAATGTCATCTGCACGGCACTCTTCACCACGTTTTGGTTGTCTATGACATTCGACGACGTCTGCCCAACTGCGGCATAAGTCTGCGCACGTAGTGTCCGTAGTATGGACGAACGGTGAGACGACGACGGCGTTTGTGACGCGGGAGACGGCGGTAACGGCGGGACCACGGCGGGGCGGCCGGACGGCTCCCAAGAAGCGCGCTGCGCAGGCGCGCCAATCACGTGGGCACCGCTGAGCGCCGAGAGGAAAAGTTGCTGACGTTAACCTTTCCCGGAGAAGTAAAAACAAGCAAAAGGGGGCAATTGTGATGACGTTTAGCTCAATGAAGGCTACGCCAACGCCCTAGCCTTGACTGCGCTGTTGGTTTCGCCTCAATTCGTCCGCTCGAGTCAGCCGATTTCGGTAACTTGGCGAGTTGCAAAGTTTTCCGGACCGTTTAAGAGACATTTAGACAGCAATAGGTCATAAGATTTGACGTGTGGTGTTCAAAGGTGATATTGAAATGGACGGTATTGTTTTTCAAAAAGAAAAATGAAGCGAAGTTGCCCTTTAAAGCGACTAATGCTAATTACGAGCCTGCATATATCCTGGTTTCGCATCCCGTATGCCCATTCAAGCAGAAGTTGCGCAGCTGGGCTTTTTATTTTGTGCGTCTGACAGGACCCTACAGTTTGTGTAAAATCAAGCATAGGAGACATCTTACCTGTTACCGACATGCATCGGAAAGTTGCTTCACATCTTTATTTTGTGCAACGGGGAGCCGCGTTAGAACGGCATAGAAACTTTTTGATTGGACTAGATTGGATCTAAGGGCTGACCCGCTTGTATCGGGAGATATCAAAGTATTTGCACACGGACAGTTGTTGCCACCTACGCAGCCGCTGCGGTAGTCACTGACCAAATAAAGGTTATCTTAACTTTGTGTAAACACGTGCACGAGTCATTCCGACATATCCTGTTTACCTAGAGGTACGACTTACCAAACCATTATGGTTTACCTGCTGACGCTCAATATTACTTGAGTGTTTTGTTATTCTAATGGTGCCCGCGGCTCTGATGCAGAATATTTACATATTGTACGTGACGATGAGTCAAACGCGGTTGCCAAACAGGGTAGCGGGGTTTTCCCGATGACGAAAGTTGATCTCACAACAACAACATAATAATACGCACCAAGTAATGCATATTATGATCGTTTTCTTTTACAATTGTTCTTTCAGCTTTGAGGGCAGCTACTTTTGTACCTTTCGTCGTTTGTTTTATTTCATATCGGAGTCTCGTTTAACCTGAATAAACTTGCTTGAATTTTCATTCCGTGGACACAGGATATTTGATCTCCGAGAACAGCTCTATTATAGCAGGCTTTTGAAATAAACCTTTTTGTCAAAACGGAGGAAAAACTAAATTTGCTGGGATTGCAAAACTAAATCTGATAAATCAACGACTCGACGTGGCCGTTACGCAAAAGCTTTGGTTATGAAGTTTTCCTGGCCAGAAACATACCGGTGCGTGTCTATCACATGTTTCACAAGTAATCACTTCTAATCAATCACTTTTTGCAACCTCTTTACGCTTAATTTTTTGATTTCGATAGTTGGTAATCACGTAAAAAGTTTAATTACTTTTCAAGTACAAAATCGCTGCGCTGGAGACATTGCGCATCATTTGGAAAAATAATACCGACACACCATAGATCAGTTCATAAAACTAAATTATATAATTAACTGGTCTCTGAGTATAACATCAATTATATTCTGTTTACTACACTCTCATACCTCTTTTTTTAACAAGAAAACCTATTACTATCACTACTGATGCTTGAAGGAACTACCTGCTGACAACGCTGTTTCAGACCATCGCAACCAATATATAGTCTTCAAAGTTTTATCTATAAATATTAAGTGTTAGGATCGTCTCGGTGAAATGTTTGCAGCTCGTTGAATTATCATTATAGAACGTCTGAGTCAGACGTGTTGTTTCGTGTCATGTCATATAAGTACTCGGAGCTGTATCACCGTCGTCACCAGCGTTTAACTTCTCCGGCTTGAATTTAGGTACAGGACACATGTTATTATTCTTTAACTATTTAATTGCGTCTTACTCTTATCACCTAATAATTTCAGGAATCGTTAGAAAAAAGGCTGTTGAAGCACCAGCGAATCAAGGCCCGTTCACACTCTTGCGACCGAGTTCGACCGAGAGAGACCAAACCGGTTTTTAAGGCTCTTGCGATCTCTTAGGACCAGCTCCGCTGCAGCCGAGCTGGTCCTAAGAGATTGCAAGAGGCTTAAAAACAGTTTGGTCTCCCTCGGTCGAACTCGGTTGCAAGAGTGTGAACGGACCTTCAGTCGAACGGGCAAAGACGGCCCCCTATTGAAAAAACCGGCTTAAGCTGGTCCCAGCTTCAAGCTCGGTTATTGCTCCATCATGCCCAGTTTGGCATGCTGGTTCATCCGGTCATACTGGTCATGCTGATTGATCTGGTCCCAGCTTCAAGCTTGGTTATTGCTCTAGCATGCCCAGTTTGGCATGCTGGTTGATATGGTCATACTGGTCATGCTGGTTGATCTGGTCCCAGCTTCAAGCTGAGTTATTGCCCCAGCATGCCCCGTTTAGCATGATGGTTAAGCCGGTGGACTTCCCCACCAGTTTAACAAGTTTAAATTGATACACAGGATAAACAAGCCAAACTCTTTAGAAAAGCCAGCTCGGCATCCAATTTATTATTTTAGTACTTGCGGCCTGCTCAGATGAGCTCAGATGCTGCACGCCCTCGGCGCTTACACAGTACTAACCGATCGACGCAGACAGTGCTTCTCGGTGCAAAACAAACAATGCTATTACAACTAGATTGCTTATCTTTCAACACGAGAAATACTAGACACACGCCAAAAGCAGGCGATAACAATAAAATACAACACGGATGAGAGAAGCGAACCTGGGTCCCGCCAGTAATGGAGGCGAAGCGGCCTCTTGCGTAGTCGGGAGAAGCGAGGAAAATCCGTGTAGTTT
This sequence comes from Ixodes ricinus, assembly GCA_037355805.1. Taxonomy (NCBI): domain Eukaryota; kingdom Metazoa; phylum Arthropoda; class Arachnida; order Ixodida; family Ixodidae; genus Ixodes; species Ixodes ricinus. The sequence continues at coordinate 13,918 of JAZHYW010001097.1, read as the reverse complement.
GGATGGCATTGGCGATACTCCTCGGCACCACCGTCATTCACGAGGACACACACGCTTGAAGACACGTAGCGACGCCTCAGTCGGGGCGTCCGACATCTTCCCGCACTGAACTGACTACCGCTCTCTGTCTCCTTAAATCCCGCTTCGCTTGTACCGCCGTTCAAGTAGTCTCCAAACAACGCGCACGCAGCCGTCCCTTCGAAAATCTGCCCAAGATAGCCAAACGTGTCTCAAATTCTCCGTTCCCACCACTCTCTCTCTCTTCTTGCACACAAAGGAAGCTCGGAGCGCGCCTGAAGCGCCCGGTCGTCTTCCAAAAACGAGAGGACAAAGAACAGGACGTGGCCTCGCCCCAGCCTAAGCCGACCTTGGCGCGCGCGCTCCCAGCAATGCCAGCTCGGCCACCTCTAGCCGACCTTGGCGAGCGCGCTCCCAGCAAGACCAGCTTGACAAGCTCGGACCAGCTTGGGCCAGCTCCTGCACCAGCTCGAACCAGCTTTACAAGCTTGAACCAGCTTCAGTACTATCTCGAACCAGCTCAAGTACCAGCATGCCCAGCTGCAGTGCGAGCTCGAACCAGCTTGAACCAGCTTGACCCGCTCGAACCAGCTTGACAAGCTTGAACCAGCTTCAGTACCACCTCGAACCAGCTCAAGTACCAGCTTGCCCAGCAGCAGTGCCAGCTCGAACCAGCTTGAACCACCTTGCCCATTTGAACCAGCTTGATTACCAGGTAGACCAGCTCGAACCAACTTAAAAACCAGCTTAAAAACCAGCTAAACCAGCTTGGCCAGCTTGATTTTCTTGCTGGTTTTTTAAATAGGGGGGATTGAGAGCTGACCAGTGCCCACCCAACACTTGGCTAAAACAGGTTTTTTAGAGAAAGGCGAATTTTCTTAAAAGCAAGGGTTGCGGAAGATGTATGTATAAAAATCGTTGATACTCATTTTTTATTTATTTAAAATACTGTCGACCTTTTAAGGCAAACCAGGACAAAGGCAAATTTTGGGAGTTTTATGTGTCAAACCTACAAAGGGCGTCTGACACGCAATTTCGACCACCTGGAGATCTTTTGAACTTGCAACTAAACCTCGGTTACATGGCGCCTTCTCTGTAATAAACCTCCGTTAGATTACGGGCACCGCTGTGCCGGAATTCGAACCTTCAAAATGGGGGTCCACGGGCTAGCGCCTTGCCTCAAAGCCACCAAAATGGCGGGCCACCCCAGGGAGAAATGTTCTATACAACAACAGCACTATACGGTTTAACGTCTTTATTAACACATCAGGGAGTATAAGAATAGGGTAAAACTTTCTATTTTCAGGACATCAACATCAATCTCAAATTAAGAGATAAAAAAAAGACAACGAAGTGGAGCTTAAATGTTCACGTGCCCGATGGCAGGTCAAATCATTTAAGGCTCTGGATGTTTTAATAGCAAGAAAAGACAACAGTAAAAAAGTTTGCATGCCTGTTTTGATATAAAAAAACAGCGTTGTAAACATTATGCTTAATATGTATGGTTGTGGGGGGTGAGTCAAATTGAAATAACGCATTTAAATAAAATTAAAAAAGCCAAAATAAATGTTTATGTTTCTTTGCAGGTCTGTAACGTAAGCACTATTGCTTTAACTGAGACAGTATGTTTCAAATAAAACATACCGTTTTAAAAAAGACAGTTGTATTTTCAATTAGAGCAAGTTCTTTTAAGCTGACATCTACATTCCAAAAGTAGCACCAATGGATCTCTGTTACGCTCTGACAGAAAGGGGTTCTTTGTAGGTAATGGGTCAGATGAACACTAGTACGGCCCAAGAGAAGCATGCATGCTGGCAAAAAATTGTTAGCTGAAAATATAGATTAAATTCATCTGCCCTTTTACACATTTCACTAAATGGGGTTATGCGATTAAAGATTGCAGCCGCTAAAACTGCAAGGTAAAAAAGGAAAGGGTTCTTTTTTAAGTTGATAAAGAATAAAAATTAAAAAAAAATGAATAAAAGGAAGGAGGAACTTGTAGCCAAGCTGCTGACCTGGGGGATCGGTGGCTGAGTGGGTTAGCGCACACAAGCTCGAAGCATGTGGAGCGAAAGCTCGCGCTGCAGAACCCAGGGATCCTGGACTCAATCCCCACCCCTGCCCGTTTCGATCTGGATGAGAATCGCACCGGCGTGCGGTCGTGTACCACTACTGCGGGGTGCACGTTAAAGACCCCAGGCTAGCGGTTGTACTGCACTGGCTAAATTGCTCATCTACACAATTCGCCCGTTGAGGCAGACTAACCTCAGGTGTATAAACATACAAACAAACACACAACTGCTAACCTAGTGGCGGCCACTCAAAAAAAAAAAAAAGGCGAAATGGGTGAATTAGTTTATTAATTCACAAAAAGTTTACAATCAACCTTCAAAAAAAAATTGTGTTTAGTGGGCATAATGTGTTTGGAGCATTGACGCTCGACCTTATGGTCTAGCCGTGCCGTTAAATATTGCAAAATTCGTAGTGGGTTCAACGGGACGAGAGAGTGCACGACGCAATTATCGAGTGAACATGACTTGCGTTGGGTGAACACCCAACACCGTGGCAAACCAGAGAGCCTAGATTTAAGAGAGGAAGCAACACAAATCATGGAGAGCGTTTGCAATGTAATAGCGGGCACCCCCTCCGGAGATTGGTCGCAAGGGGGCGCCCGTTGCCTTGCCACTTGAAGAGGAGGAAAGAGGGCGGAGACGCTTGCAGAAGGTCGAAGCTTTAATCACATTCTTGCAGTTCGTATGAAAAATTCGGCCCACGAACCACGTGACTATGATCGAGCAGATGGTGGTACTCTGAAATCTAGGCGCACTAGTGCCAACACGCTGCACAAAACGCCCCCAATAAGTAGTTCTCTATTTTTTGTTGGGGGGGGGGGGGAGGGGAGGCTTACAGTCATGGGGATTACACGCACTATTGTTTGTGTGCTGCCACCCAACACTAAGGACAAATAACGGTCGCAAGTTGTTTTTCCGGCAGGAGGACGCGAGTATTAACGAATCTTAGCCAGATTTGTGTGATTTCTGATTTGAGCAATCGTTAAGCAGGAAACTTCTCTTTTTGACTAGGTAACAGCCAAACTGCACGTTAAAGCAAAGATTGATACTATATATATATATATATATATATATATATATATATATATATATATATATATATATATATATATATATATATATATATATATCGGTCTGACGCCACCTAAAGCAAAAATAAAGAGAACGTTTTTTTTAAATACAGGATTAGGAATTTTTAGAGATGTTTCAAACCTATTGCGTCGATGAATGAGCGTAAGTTCGTTGGACTTTTAACGTTTTAGATGGATGAAGTTTGAATGTTTAGTTGTGTGAAGTTGAGAAAATAAATACACTTCAAAACACATCTAGGGGTGGAAAAATATTTGAGTAATTTGTCAGCTTGACACTGTAGAAAATCTGACGAGTGCACGAAGACTTAATAATTACATTTTGCTAACAATAAACAAAATGAATAAAATCATTCAGTATCTGTCGCAAATCTAATTCCCCAACAAGATTTTAAAAAAAAATTCTTTGAATGCCCTTTTGGTACCATTCTGGATGCTCAGTAGAATAATATGTTACATATTTTTATATATACAGTATAAAGAGTTCTCAATTTTATATAACATGCCTCGTGAAGCCTAACGTCGACGAATAGCACCTTTTCCAAATTTAGTTCTTTTTTGTGGCAGTTTATTTTTTCTTAAAAGTATAGCCTCGATTAAAAAAAAAAGAAAAAAAAGAAGAAAGTCATGATTTATTTGAACAAGAACAGGATGTCTGAAGGCCAAAGCTAAAGAAGAAGAATCGCCTAACAAGTTCTCCCCCCCCCTCTCCTTCCTTCGGTAATCATAAAAGCCACAAGGAAAAAGACAATAATCATAGCGTGCAGTAGTCCATGTCACTAATCGCCTTCTTGTGTGAGGCAATCTTCTCTATTGCGCTTTGGGTCGCTTTCCGGTCGTCTGCTGTGTACAGCTGTCTTCTGCGAAATATCAGATGCCTCGCATGCGCTGCCCACAGCCCATCGACTCGACATTTTTTGGTCGGGGAGGTATTGCTAAAATTCCACTGTACAAAAATTAAGGTCCGTTTTAATCTTCAGATCGAAACAACATACTAACAACTGTAAAGCTATGAGGGTTTCTCGTCGTAACACGTCCCTATCGCCATACTCAATTTGTTAAATAGAACTGCAATGTGTGACATCTTACAAATAACTTGGTTTTCACTTGACTTCTAACGTGTCATGGGAAACGCATACGGGTCACATTATTGTTAACGCTAATTTTATGCTTGGGTCTCTGAAACGAAATTCTACCCATATGTTACTAAAACTACTTATGTATAAAAACTCTAATTCGATCAAAGCTTGAATATGCAGCATCAATCTAAGACCCCTGCCACACGACTCTGGGGACTCAGCTCTGCAAAATAGCGGCGCTGTCTCATTTGGCCACATTACCCCTTTCTTTTTTTTTTCTTGTGCCGTAAAATATCTAAGCCATATATTTTTTTTATAAAAATGACTACTTTAACGCTTCCTAAAAAGTAAATTACTTTTCATTTCTGCACGATTTGATCATAATTTCAAAGTCGCCATACCTAATTGTCAAACGTGTGCATACATCGACTCCTTCATACCTAGAATGTCATCTGACTGGCACTTCTGGTAAACATATCATCAATTGAATAGGGTCAGCTCAACATTTACAACGTAGAAAAACCGAGAAACGCTAGAAAAACAGCTGAACAGTTACAACGTTGAAAAACGAGAAACCGTAGAAAAACAGCGGTGTGTATGTCTTTTCCTCTCTCGGTTTTTCTACGTTGTAACTGTTCAGCTGACCCTATTCAATATCGCACCATCTAGCTCAAGTCAAACCTGTAGTGCATGAATTGAACTATTTAAAGAGGCATCAGCCAACCACCTCAGCTAACACGCAGGATTCATCATTTTCTAACAAAATTGCTTAGTTTATTTGTGTTCTTAACATGTGTTCACTTTTCCAGTGTGATTTTATATACCCTCTTTCCCTGTAATGCCATATGGGCCCCGAGAATATTAAAAAATATTTTAAATAATAAAAACCACCCGGAGGTGTAAACTAAGAAAACACTCAGGTGTATTTAAAGCCCTGTCTTCGCCACTTTTTTCCTCACTATTCTTCAACGTTCTGGATCTTATTAGGCTTTTATAAAGTTTATTCTTTCACTCTCTCACTATTCTTACGATGACTGGACAATCGTTTAAAATTGATCCGTTTGGAAAGTCACTCGCCGGTTTTTAGAAAGTCCGAAAAAACGCCAAATGGCGCAGCAGCCGACACCGCTGAACTTGCAAATCGGGAACTATACTTGGTTTCAGCTTAGGTCCGGGCGTGGCCGTTGCTATGAGCCGAAGGTCCAATCAAAGCAGCGTCAAAAAGTGCAACGTCAATGGCGTTCTCCGCCTATGGCGACCTGGTTCGGAGGAGCATGCACAGAACACACGGCGGGCGAACACTGCTGGTCGTACAACTGCAGGCACGCCATGACGATGCGCCTTTTGATCGCTGTATGATTTGCCCTCCGGTCTCATAACATCGGCCACGCTCGGACCTAAGGTGAAACAAAGTATAGTAGAAGAGACACAAGTCGAGGTGCACAGACTAAAACGGTGAGTACACGGTACTACATGCCTGCGCTCGATTGCTTTAGCCAACGATAACATACGGACCGGCAGACAACGCAGACAACAAGCGCGCCGTGACGTTGCGCTTTTTGGTGCTGCGTGTTTGCGTCGCATCATCTTGTAGCAGTGTTTGTGCTGCGCTCACTGATGTATCCGCCATTGTTCAGGGATTCCACAGCTTCCAATAGACCTTTCCATCGCTTATCAGCCGGGCGAAAAATGCTGAGTCACTGAGCTATGAGACGCATGCGCAGCGTCTGATATACCGCACAACAGAGCGACAGCGCATGCTCAGAAGGCGTTCCACAGCCCAGCAGACAAAGATAACAGCTTTCAGAAGGCGATTCTTTTTTGTTGCAAAGGTCTACACAGAGTGTAGACAAGTGTATCCGGTAAGTTAGGATTTGTTTCTCCATGGCCGTATTTGGTGCGTATTTCTTTTGTTTCAAGCGGAAGCTGTTAGTGTAACTTTCTGGCAAAATCTGGTGTCGTCCGTACGCCAAAACTCACGTGATCGCGGGGCGCGCGCCGCCCAATCGTCACCGCGCTGTCAATCTCTCCCCATCGGCGTCGCCCCTCGCACAACTGTACGTCATTTATGGCAAGACGCGCTTTCGCTCCCTCACGAGCACTCTCGTGCACCGCAATCTGTTTCCTGTGAACAGGGTCCAGTGACTTTACTGTGAACTACAGTTATGGGGGAGTCACGCATGCGTGGAACGCTTCGAAAGATCGGTCTAGTTGGCGAAAGCTCTATTGGCGACGTGACCGATCAAAAGCGTCGCTGTGGTCGGCCTTCCACGATTGGCCGAATGCTGACTTTGACGTCAGCAAAGGATTTCTCATCGACGGAAATAAGAGTAGCGCAAGAACTTCGATTTTGACGGTGTTGTCAGTGTACGCGGTTTAAAAGCGCATTGATTTCAGCTTCCACTATGATAATTACAAACACCATCGAACTTGTTGTTCAGAAGGTAATGACGTCACGAAAGGTAACCATGGGAGGGCGCCACGCAAACATCTCGCCGCTGATAGACCTTTCAAATAAAGGGCTCCTGGCCGGTTCTATTATCAGTGTTCATGCGTACGGCGCGTGATTTGCTCGCTTTCCGAAGCGACGAACATGCGCGAGCTGGGCTGAGGACTTGCAAATATTGGAATGGTGTATAAACCGTTTCGATGTTTACGAAATACCAGCCCAGTGTGCAAACTCCACTGTATGTGCACGTGCTACCCGCGCGGTTTTGTTTTACATTTTAATAGTGCATAAAGGCTTGTCATTGCACGTGCTTGCACCAGCAGAGGAAGTTGAAGTATCCTCACTCTTGCTTGTGAAAACAATCCACCAGGCGGCGATACCCAAATTTCTCAACGCCAATAGACCTTTAAAACAAAAAACAGCGTGTGGTTGGTGTTATCTCGAGTGTTCGTGCGTATGGCGCGTGCTTTCCTCGCTCTCCGAAGCGACGAACACGCACGTGCTGGGCTGTGAAGATCGCACGCTGGACTGTGATTTTTTTAACATTGGAAATATCTATAGGGTGTATTCACTGGCGGCCATATCTGTGTGCACTAATGCTGAGCACGTGCTGATGGCTAGCTTCCACAGTTCTTTTGCAACGTGCATCCCGCACCATCAAGATTGCCGGTCTTGGCAGCCTATTAATGTGAGCTCGTTCTGAGCATGCGCTCTAAACAGTGACCTCAAATATGGCGGCCAGTGAATACCCCCTATACTCCGTTCACTCTTAAGCTGAGACTAGAAGCTCCGCCTTCAGCGCGAGCTCGCTGGCTTTCGCAGCGCTTTGGTTGTGCGTGCCTGTGCGTTAACACTTTTGTTAGCAAGGGCAGTAAGCTGGCGCTGATGTGTGACTGTTTGTTAACACTTGCGTTAGCAAGCGGCAGAAAGCTGGTGCTGAAGGCGGAGCTTCTGGTCTCAGCTTAGGGTACACGGAGTATATATAGACCGACACGCGGGCTTGACGTCACGGAGCTGCGGCGGCGCTGCGATCGCGCCGGAGCCGGGTGGTGTGGGCAAAAGTGCGCACGTTTCGCATGGGCGTCATAGCATTTCAGCATGCCGCGAAGCTGTGTTGCCGTTAATTGCACCGAAATGTACAAGAAAAGTAGCGGAGTGAGTTTCCACAAGTTCCCGGCAGACTCTGAAAGGCATAGAAGGTGGATAATATCCGTGGATCGAAAAGAATGGTCGCCTCGCGCGAACGACCGTTGGTGCGGCAAGCACTTTCTTGAAGGCAAGTGCGGCTTCCATTTCAATCTCCTTCCCGAGGCTTGCGTATGTGCAGGGAAACCGTTGTCTGATCGAGACCACCCGGATTTGGTTCCCACGTTGTTCGCGCACAAAGCACCGGCCAAGCGCTCGTCGGAGGCTCGCTACGCCCGTGCTACCCAGCAGAAGGGGATCGGCGACAGAACGGCAGTGTTGTAGGCGTTACCGAAAAAAAGTAACGAAATACGTTACTCGTTACTTGCAAATAAAAGGTACGCGTTACTGAGCTACGTTACCTAAAAATAAAAGGAACGCGTTACCGCTACCGATAAAAAGTAACGCACGTTACTTCTGCGTTACTTTTTAAATTATGATTTAACACGTTTTACGGTTTTGACGATACAGGTATGCATAAGCTCATATATCAAGAAACATTATGTTCATGCAGAAACTGAACATAATTACTTTATCTCTTTTTACGGTTTCACCTAAATACTCACGAGAAAAAACGCAAAGAAAAACATGGCTTGACGCCTAAAAACACGGAAAGAATTGAAGTGTAATTTCTTTAAGACTTGGGAAGTAGTAACGAGTAACGTAACTACGTTACTTGAAATAGTAACGTAAGTACGTTACCCGTTACTGTGTCGAAAAAGTAACGAGTAGGTTACTACGTTACTGAAAAAAGTAACGCGTTCCTGGTAACGCCGTTACTTGTAACGTGTTACCACCAAGACTGCAGAACGGACAAAGCGTTACTGCTTGTCATTCCTTGTGGTCATGAGGGTAGGAAAAATATCATACCTTGACTTCAAGACGCTGTGTGTATTTATTTAATTAATAAATACACTTCCGCAGACCCACAGTCTGCCGATCCCGCCGGCAGTGCGGAAACCGACTCGAAGTAATCGTAGGCCTCGAGACACTTGTACGCCTGCACCGTGTCGGCCGTGAACTGGCTTGGCGAAAAAACTAAATAAACGACGACGTGAGCCGTCGACTTCGGTGGCAGCAACTTCACGTCGGAAGTCCAGCAGGCCTTGTTTACGGCGTACGGATCCTCGTAGGCAACGCCGTCCACGCACAGTTTGTTTCGATACCGCTGCCGTTCAGGCTCGGGTAGCGAGCTCAAATAGTCAGGCATAGCATACGACATACGTTGTCAGAAAATACGACTCACAAATAAAGCTAGAAGCGTCCCTACAACGTCAACAACGAGCGCACGCCACACGACGCAATGGCGAAAACACAGGGAGCCGGGGCGCTTTTGCCCACATAGCTACCGCGCATGCGCGGCCTTCCGGCCGTGTTGGTAAACAGAGCCGCTCCGCGTGTCGGTCTATAGAAATTACACCGGCGAGTTCTAGCCCTTTTTTGGAATGGTCTATAGACCTACATCTCTCAAGTTTGGGTAGCGCCATAGAGTTATAGAGTACGCCAGAGGTTCAACTGGTGCTAATGCGTATGAGACTTCCGGTTTCATCTTGAAGCAGACAGCACCTAATCCACTTTTCCGGTGCTCATGTGCATTCCTATGGGAAAACGCGGATGCATTTTGTCACTTCGCCGGAGAGTAACAGGAGCCATCTTTGTTACTCGGGTCGGAGCGAATACTAGAGAACTTAATTAACGTTATAAAAGTGCAATCAATATTTTTCTAACGAGTGAGCGATATTTAGCTTCCCTGCTACTCCGAGCCCAATCCTATGCGCCAAGAAACTGAGAAAGAAGAGGAGACGAGAGCGCGGGGGACGTCGGAACACCGAGCTCTGATTGGTGGGATTAGAGGGTAGATCTAAAGCTAGCTGCCTTTGTCTCCACTGCACTCGTCGAACGCGTTAAAGCGCGGAATGCCGGCGGCCGGCGTTTGGCTCTCACATTTCAACGCGTTCGACGAGTGCAATGCGAAAAAAGGCAGCTATAGCTTTAGGCCTACCCACTAATCGGTGCAATCAGAGCTCGGCATTCTGACGTCCCCTCGCGCTCTCGTCTCCTCCTCTCCCTCAGTTTGTCGGAGCATATTCCACAGCAAGTGTGTAAAGACAAGCAACGAGTCTAAGCGGGAATGACAATTGAAAAGAACGTAGGGCTTGTTCGAGGAGCACCAACATCCGGATGACGCTAATATTGATAATCTGCGAGATTTATATGCCACAAAAATGACCCCTATTTACGAGCGGTCAAAACGCAGACTACGGTAAAAGTACGCGGACTATAAAGCTGTTTCTTGCTTCTTGTTGTGATGAATTTAATGGGTGATAAGATTGTTTTGGTCTTTTCTCCATTTTCAAAGTTTTCGAACATGGAGATATGATGCTATGAACGCTAGAACAAACTTACATTGCCACCCATGCATACATGAGCGAATTAAATAAAACTAATGTTATTTAGTTCAAATGCCACTGAATACTTGGCGTTTACTTTATAATGATTGTTTACAAGCACAGGTGGGCACTGATCCAGTTTTAGTGCGTAGTTTTTGGCGTCCCTCTTGACGTCCGAACTAAGACACTCTAAAAGTATGTACCATGAGAATCTTTTGGATGGCAAATGCTTGCGGCGGCCCGATGTGCTTTGGAAAAGACTGAATACACTTTTAGGAAAATCGGTGAAAGCAAATGCATTATAGCCAGTCTTGAGATAAATGACGTTAACGTTGGCGATACTGACTTGGCAAATAAATTCAATAACTTTTTTGTAAATGTGGGCAACTACAGACAACATACGTCAAACTCCATGGTCTTTTTTTCAAATAGATGAAAATGAGGTATTTTCGATGATAATGAATCTTCAGAATTGTAACTGCCTTGACGCAGATGAGTTGCAGATTAGACTTGCTAAGTACGTTTTATACCTAATCGTTCGCCCCCTAACACATATATACAACCTGGCCATATCAGCAGGCATTTTTCCAACTGAATATCCGGAGAACTAAAGTTTCTGTACTTTATAAGATTGGGGATAAGAATAACATTGGAAACTATCCCCCGACTTCAGTCCTCTTGCAATATGGTGCATTTAAAATAGTATATGTGGAAAAAATTAAAATATTGGGTATTCTCAAAGGGACTCGAGAAAATATTGCATTCGCGAATTTTTTGTTTTTGTGAAAAGCACTCGTTGATCACTGATTCCCAATTTGGTTTCAGAGCACGCAGGTCAATTGAAACTGCACTTTTGGTTCAGAAGTAAACTATTATGGAAAAAACGTTTGATGACTCTAGGTACTTTTTTAGATTTCAGTAAGGTGTTTGATCGGCTGAAGCATTCTGTGCTTTTTGATAAGCTATTGTCTTATGGCCTTCAAGGAGTTTCGCTATTCCTTATAAGGTCGTACTTAGACTCACGATTCCAACTGGTCTCGATATTTAAAACATCGTGGACCTTAAAACACAGATCCTCAGGTGTACCACAAGGCAGCATTCTTGGTCCTTTGCTGTTTATTTTATATATAAATGATATTGTGGACATTTACCAACATGCTATACCAATACCAATACTTACGGACATTTTCAATTTGTCCCTTTAAACTTCTTTTCGTGAGGCTTTGGAAAAATTCGGTCATTGTACCCATTCACAAAGGTGGTAGGACCGATGACCACGCTTTGTGCGTTTGCAAAAGTATATAAAATACTCTTGTTTGAGCAATGTTAAAAATATAAACGTAAAATGAGCATTTCACAACATGGATTTTTCTATGGCAGGTTTGTAGAGACAAGTCTGGTATCTTTTGAAATTTTGTGTCGCCGATTGTCGATTAGCGCGGGCAGGTAGACACGATATACTTTGATCTATCGAAGGCTTTTGACCTAGTTAATCATTCAATTCTTCTACATAAATCGAGGTAATAGGGAATGAACAACCAGCTTCGCATATTATTTTCGAATTATCTGACAGAAAGAAGAACATTTTGTTCGGATATTGGGACATCTTTCTGTATCTTACGTGTCTTCTTCTTCTTCAGTGTTAAAAATAATAAATGGAGATGTTAGTCATCCTAAGGCGTGACCGGCTACTCCATTACCATTGAAGAGAATATTTCAGACATAAAAATTAAACACTTCAAACATATAGATGCCGCTGTACAATGTCTCTCCCCCCCCCCCCTCTCCCTTACCTATAACGGAACATATTAAAAAACCGTCTAAAGCTGAAGTCACACCGCCCACAGACCCCACAACACTCAGCCCGCAGACACCGCCCAAGCATCGCCCGCCCCGCACACGACGGCCCGCCACTCTACCTATACAAGACATAACCTCCGGAAGCATAACTCCGCTTGAGCGACGCGACTGGACCGTCGTGCAGAGAGTCAGAACGTCCCAAGCGCCACCCGCGGGCCGCGCCCCGCACGGCAGGTACGGGGTGCGACTCCACCTTCACACTGACAATGATCCTTAAATAATAACACGCACTAGTTCTACACACCAACACGTGCACACATACATAGACACATACGATGAGAACACTTAATGGACAGCGCTTATGTTCTTGGTAGGAAGTGTCACTTCGAGTCTTACCAATTGTCACCAGATTGTTCACACATACACACACAATGCTATATTCACTCATTTTACAACAAGGTTCAATATTATCAACTCAAAAGCTAGTATTTGTCGATGATATCACTGTCTTCTAGAAACCTTTTATCGCCTGGAGAGCCTGTTTCTGCATGATTTGATTGGGCCATGGCCCTAGTAATTTACTTACGGTGAAAGGCCTTTTATCCAGGATATCAAACCGTACTTTTAGTTGTGACCGATTGCGATCGAAGCGAGGACAGTTCAAAAATATGTGTTCAATAGTTTCTACATCCTGACCGCAAGAACATTTTGGGTCCTCGATTTCATTAATTTTGTAGCGAAATTCTCTCGTGAAAGCCACATTCAGTCGCAGGCGGTGAAGCATTGTTTCAAATTTTCTCGGTATATCGCTTGGGATATAAAACCGTAATTCTGGATCCACCACGAAGAGAGTAGACTGCCGTCCTGCCTCATTAAACCATATGTCGACTGCCATTTCTTTGGAGTGGTGTGCAATTAAATACTTTATGTCTGTTTTGGAAAAAGGAATTTCTCGAGTTTTTTCTAAAGCATGTGCACTTGTTGCTAGTTTGTCTGCCTCCATGTTTCCTGAGATTCCGCTATGTCCGGGAATCCACTGCAGCTTTAATGAGTGACCATTACTTATGGCCCGATCGATCATATCAGCTAGCTGGTAGACCAATGCATATGCCGGACTTCTAGAGTTTATTGACGAAAGAGCACCGAGGGCTGCCTTGGAGTCCGTGCAGATAACCCACTGGTTTTGAGGTTCTACGTCCTTTATATACTCTACTGACGCAAAAATTGCATAAAGTTCTGCAGCAGTAGAGGACGTTCTGTGGGACAAACGAATACCTTTCTTCACTTGCATTGATGGAATTACGAAAGCTGAGGTTGAGCCATCATTTGTCGTAGAGCCATCCGTGTATACATGAATGTGGTCTCTGTAGTAATCATGTAAGTATGACAACGCCGACTGAGTAATCACAAAATGAGATGTGCTCAGGCTTTTCTTAAGGTTGGGTAGTTCCGTGTTAATATCGGCGACGCGAAACATCCAGGGTGGTCGATCTATAGTCGGAACCCACGGTGTGTAATCCGGCACGATGACGCTCGACGATATCAGTGTCGAGGAAATATGTGAGCCCGTCCTAGTTATCAAATTCTCCGCAAGTGGGTGACAATTCTGAATGGACAAGCGTAGGAAATGACGTAAGGTCTCATGTTCACGTAAAGTTGGAATAGGTAGCTGTCTTGTTTCTGCTAAAACCAGTGTTCCGCGAGTTGGACGCGGGACGCCCAAGCAGATCCGAAGACTACGGGCGATCATGTAATGCAGTCTGTTTTCTTGTGTTGCAGATAATCCATGGAGTGCTGGGAGTGAATATGTAATAACTTGCCGAACTAGTGCAGAATG